>OY288242.1:32867973-33042681 GCA_958450325.1 Agrostemma githago
TCATCCTTCCCGGTCGGGAATCCCTCTTCCCGGTCGGGATGCTCTCCTCATGGTCTTCTTGACCTCCAAAACCCCAAAAGCTTAACCTAAGCTTCAAAAACCGACTCCCTAGCTTTCAATCCATGCTCTATCGATAGCCATTCCTCTTTAGGAATCACCTTCACTTCACACCTATCACAATAAGTTCAAATACAACATCAAATTCCCTCCCTCACATCGCTCATCAAAATACCAAATTACTAGATTTCCACAAAAACTAACAATCCAAAAAAAACCAAATGATCCAAACAAACATATATACACACACAAAAGCTAAAAGGAAAAGAAAAAGAGATATTTACAATAAGGTACTCTCACCAACTACACCTCCATATCCATCAAGAACTCGAAGGAGTAAGTCAAATGCCCTAGCAACATCTTCATTTAAGCTCACATGGCCGAGCCTAGCCACTTTCAAGAGCTTCCAAGTCGGGGTTGAGAAGCAATCATCTTCATTATGCTCGGGGTTCTCGTGATAGCAACGACTCTTGTGACCATCCGGTAGGTATAGTGGTCTAGAGTCATGCTCGGTGTTATGAGGTGGGAGATCACACCCTAGGGGAGTTGCTTCTTCTACGGGGTCGAGAGTAAAGTTCTCTTCCACCGCCCGACAAGGATCCTCTTCATCAACCGTCTCACAAGACAAGGGACTAGAAATCGAGTGCGATAGAGGAGGAGGCAACAAGTTTTCTTCATTGGAGGCTCTAGGATCCTCCAATTTCCCATTCAAGGCGAGTTCTAAGGCATCTACCTCTTTTTCCCAAGTATTGCGCTCCTTTTCACTCACCTTGTCTACATGGCCTAGAGGAGTCTTGTCTTCACTTGGCTTTGGATTGTCAAGATCCGGCTCATCACGAAGAAAATCGTACAAATCCAATTTGATAGCCAATACATCGGCTCCTCAAGAGTTACCTTGAGAATCATGTTCACACCCCTCCTCATTATCGGCCCTTGAAGCTTCAACTTCCTCTATTCTTCCCATATCTTCACCACCCAAGCAACACTCAACAATGGTCTCTTGATTTACCCTCTCTTCTTCATTTGTGGCTTCATGGTCGGGTTGACTTTCTTGTGGAGACACCCGACCTTGTTGCCCAAATGAACCTTCCTTAACAATTTGTGGAGCTCGAGTGGCCGACATCGTGATACGAGCCATGAGTGCATCTATTCGAGCATCTTGCACCGCTATTTGGGCCCTAAGCTCCTCTTTAACCCCCTCTATGTGAGTCATCATCACTTGGTGACTCTTTTGCATTAAAATCGTCATCTCATGTTGACCCTTTTGCAAAAGCATTAACGCATCTTGTTGACTCTTTTGCATTTGGACCAACATTTGACAAGTCTCGAAGTTGGGGATTATTGGTTGTGGGTTATGTGAGGGTGTTTGGTAGTTGTTAGGATGTTGTGATGATCCTTGACAACTTTCATGGTAACCATATGGAGGGCGTTCGTAAGATTGTTGATGAGGTTGATATGGTTGGTGAAATTTTGGGACTTGGCCATTTGCCCCGTAGTTGTCCCGTGACGATTGATGGAAGCTAGGACGTGCCATTTCCATAACGTTGCTTTGATACCTAGGATGAACTAGAAGCACTTGAGCAAACATTAGTAGACTAGTGCTTTTGAGGCACTAGGAAGGGAGAATAGCACACAAGAAGAAAAACGGAGATACACAAGGAGAAGAAAACACAAAAGTCAAGAACAAAGTCTAAAACTAAGCACACAAAAGTCTAAACTACGCCGTCCCCGGCAACGACGCCAAATTGACGGTAGTGATTTTCGTCTATCCTACCGGTCAAATAAAACCAACTATTCCTAACTAGGTAGATAGGGCAAGTCGGGTCGATCCACAGGGACGGGGTGTCGGACTAAGGTGTGCTACGGTCAAAGACTAGGTTCAAGACAAACTAATCTAGGGGATAGACTAAGGACTAAGCTAAAGTCTATAACAAAAAAAAAGGCTAAACAAGCATCTAATGACAAGCGGAAGCTAATAAAACGATAGGAAGAAACTAGGGTTAGGTCGGGTTCATGGATGTCAAGGGCATAAAAAGGGGAAAGACGGGGTTACTAGTGTGCTTTCGTAGCCTAGGTTCCGATCGGGCCCTCGCTACTTAAACGGCCTAGGGGTCACTCTCACCACGCTCTCGCTACTAATGAGGTTACAAAACCATCAACCAAAAACACACATGCAAGAGAAGAGGCAAGAAAAACAAGGATTGATCGTCTCGAGTCTCACAAGCATTACATCGAACATGTTGAGTGCAAGGTAAATGGTAAACAACAAAAACAACATCTAGTACCACCCATCTCACCCTAATCATCCACAATCACAACCAATCACCTTAATAACCTTAGCAAGAATCTACTCAAACATATCTAAAGGAAAACTAACATTAACAAGGGAAACCAAAACAAGAACAAGAGCATACATATGTAAAACTAACAAAGATGATGAACAAAACAATAAACAAGATATAAAGATGAAAACTTGAATGATAAAACAAATATTAAGAGAAAGGAAAAGAGATTATACCATACTAGAAGATGAAAGCAAGAATGAAAACTTGTATAAAAGAGAAAACCCAAAACAATCTTCCAAGGTTGTCAATCTTGGTGGAGATCTTCAAGAATTCCTTAATACAAGATTAACTAACTAGATTAAGGACTAATTACCGACTAATCTACTCTAATCTATGCTAATCTATGCTAAGGTAGTCTAGGGTTTAGTGGGTAATGAAGAACATATCTTTACATTACAAGAGGAAGGGTATATATAGGGTTACAATGAGTAGGGAGATGAAACAATGCATTCACGGGCTGTATCTGACCCTTTCCGGTCGGGAAGGATTGGTCCCGGTCAGGAAGGACCGGTCCCGGTCGGGAAGGACCCAATACAGCAGCTCCTTTTTTGTGCACTTCATCCCGGACGGGTTGAGGCCATACCCGTCGGGGATGAGTCTTGTAGGCCTCCAATATGATCTTTAAGGTTCTTCCTTGCTTCACATGGACTTTTCATCGATTCTCGGGACTCGGAGTCGGGTCTCGGAGGCTCGGGATTGGGTCCCAAGGTCCCGGGGTCGAATCCAAGGCATCGAGTGATCGTTCCTTCACTTTGTGACCGACCCCCTAATTCCTCGTCTTATAGAACCCGATTTCCGATTCCCGACACCTCCTAACACCTTTTCCTTATTGATTATTATTCCTCATTTATCGCATCTTAGTTTAGACTCCACTCAAAACACCCCATTAAGACCCCAAACGCATCATTCTTACTCAATCAACTCACTGACATCGCAGTGAACCGACCTCGACTTACCACGATTACATTTACTTGTTTTTGTGTTATTTGCGAGTCATATAAATATTGTTTGATGCCCTATCAATCGTTAACGATCAATCCTAGATGGGCGGAGCTCAATCTTGCCTTCCATTCCAAAGTCAGTGACATAGGCTACTGTGAGCGCTCGGATGGAATGGCGGCTTCAAGTTCATCCAGGGTGGATCTGTCTATCAGGGCATTGTAGGTTGACTTTGCCTCGACAACGACAAAGGATGCCCTGCTATTGCGAGCTGAGACACCTTTCGCGAATGTAATAGGCAGCTCGATGGTACCCATAGGGACGACGCCTGCACCGCTGAACCCGTAAAAGGATCCGGGTGCAGGCTTTAGGTGTCGAGCCTCTAGGTTCATCTTCTCAAATGTATCCTTGTAAAGTAAATTGGTGTATGCACCTGTATCCACCATACACCTCTTGACAATAAGGTGGTTGATAACCAGGGACAGGACTAATGGGTCGTTGTGCGGATATATGACTCGCCCACAGTCCTCTAGGGTAATTCTAAGTGTCAGAGTGGTCGGGGTTCCAGCCGCTTCGGCGTAACAAATTTGGTTGTAGAGTTCGCGCATATGATGCTTCCGACCCCCGTGACTCATCTGACACCCAGTGTCCCACGATACCACCTGGATGACAAGCAGATCCTGCCTCGACCCTTCCGTCCTTTCGGTTGCTGCTTTTTGGTTTTAGTCCTGGTGGCGTAGGCGGCCAGCCAGCCATTCCTGATAATGTTTTCGATATCGTCTTTTAGGTGTCGACATTCTTTGGTAGTGTGCCCTATGTTGTCGTGGAATTCAAGTGCAGAACTTCTTCGGGCGATTCCACTTCGCTACCTCTTTCTCTAGTTCGAATATTTCGGCCCTCGACTTGTTGAGGGCGGTATAATTATCTAACTTGGGCTTGTAAGGTATTCGCTCCTTTCTGGGGACATTACCTTCTTCTCCCTTCTGCTTGACGGCCGACTCGCCCTTGCCGAGCGACGTCCCTTGGAGTCGGTTTGACACTGGCGAGGTGTCATGCAGGCTACAGAACTCCTCTTCAAGCATAAAACCCTCAGGTATCTTTTGGGTGATCAATGTATTTTACATCGTATTTTATTGTCCCCCGACAACCGTTTTTGAGCTTTTCATCTTCCCTATTTATATATTTAATGTCGATTTCTTTTAGAAAGTCGATACTGTCGATTCTCGTGCTACTTTGCAGGTTAGGTACAATTATGAGCATATTTAGGAGTAATAAACCGGATAGTCGAGACGAGGACGGAAGACGAGGAAGAAAACGAAAAGCCGAGAAGCAAATGAAGAACTCAGCTACGAGTTCCAGCAGCATCCACTCGATCGAGTAGTGCTAAGCACTCGATCGAGGGCCTCATAGTCAAACCCAAGTGGAGTGCATTGGAAACTTGGTCGATTCCTATTATCAGCCCAAAGACGAACTCAACTTGGAGCAGATACGGATCCACTCGATCGAGTGGCATGCATGCACTCGATCGAGTGACGTTTGACCCAGGCCACGGATTGGATTTTAGTTAATTAGAATTTTGGGCCTGTTTTGTAGGTCCAACTGATTTCTTTTAAATCAGTTGGAGGAGGAATTGTCAGACTAAGCTTTTACATATCTTCATACACACATTACGTACCTTTTTGCGTAGGATTGAAGTTTTGCACTTTTCCCGTTTTCCTCGCAAGATACATCGAATTCTGTTCTTCCCTTTTCAGATCTCAAATTGTTCGGTATCGATATCTTAATTTTAATTTCGATTTCAATTTCACTTTTCTAGTTTTAATTCTTGTCTTAATTTATTGTTTACTTTCATAGTTATTTGACTTCAGTCTTTGCTTAATAATTATTAGTGTAGAATTATTATCGTTACGTAGTTTAATTTAATTATTCATCATGTTTATTTGCAATTGCTATTTCGTGAGTTTAATTACAATCATCATGAGTAGCTAATTTTTATCTACGGTTTAAGGGGATCGATGGGTGTTAATTGGGTTATAGAAAATTGACCTGTCTCTGATCATATGAACTGTCGCCTGAATGTTGTTTTAATTCTGATTGATTAATTACTAACCAGGATTAATTAGTTAGTATCACAATTAGGACTTTTCGCCGACCGGGTTAAGGACTAATTAGGTCACGACATTTTGGGTAGATTGGCTTAATTCTAGCGACCGTAGATTAAGTTTAGTTCTAAAGTTTGTAGTAGTACCGAGCGGACCTACACCTTAGACAGTTCGATTATTGACCTGTTAGTTGACTCCCTGATCCGATTGATATTCATTGTGAACCTGAGCCCCTAGACCTTTTTATTATTGATTTACCTTATAGCGTTTAGTTGTCAGTCCACTTAAACAACAGAAAAACAGTGACCAGTAGTCTTATGTCTACACCTTAGGACAAGTAATTGAGTCCCGTCTCCTGGTTCGACCCCTACTTCACTATCTGCATTAGTTAGTGGACCTTAGGGTATCTTTGATTAGGGATACAACTACCCCTGTCAAATTTTGGCGCCGTTGCCGGGGAGACGGTGTTATTTATTTACTTGTTTTGTGTTTTAGTCTTTTGATTACTTTGTCTTGAGGAACTTCAGTTCCTTGAGACCATTTCTCACATTTTTTCTGTAGTTTCCTCGTATGCCCAGGTCCTCTCGAATTAGAGGCTAAGTACCACCATACGATCTGAACCAGAGAGAACTCTCCGCAGGTCTAGGAAATTTTACAAGAAGATTGCTCTGACAAGAAGATCAGAATTAGTGGAAAATTCGGACGACGATCACATATCCTAACCGCAGTCCTTTGAAGAGGATAATCCCACTACTACCCCGAGACATCGCTAGTCAAGATGCCTCCCAAGCTTGCTAGCCATTCCGAGCCGGAGCAAAGTGCTCTACTGAAGCCATTGAAGAAGCGCACGGCCACTACGGGAACATTTGAGATTCGCCCCGCCTTTATCACATTGGTGGAGCGAAATCAATTTGGTGGAGGTCCGGATGAAGATCCGGCGAAGCACATGAAGCTCTTCACCGACTGTTGCTCTACTATTCCACTCCCCGTGGGAGTAACACAAGAAGAGGTGATGGAGATGCTATTCATGTTCTCCTTACGCGATAATGCAAGAGATTGGATCACAGATCTAGGCAAAGCAACCGAGGGAATCACAGATTGGAACTCCCTAGCCTTAGCTTTTTACAAGTACTACTACACGCCGCAGAAGACCACCATGTTGAGGAGTCAGATTACTAACTTTCGACAGACATCTCACGAGAATATCTACGAGGCGTGGGTAAGGTTTAAAAAGCTAGTCAAGGGGTGCCCACATCACGGATTCGAGGTATGGTTTTTGTGCAATCAATTTTATAATGGTTTATATGACGATTGCCGAGCTACGCTCGATTCTGCAGCTAATGGCAGGTTTCAAAACAACGTTGATGATGATAAATCAAGGAAATTGATTGAAAATATGGCTACTCATCATTCACGTTGGGGAAATCCACGAGGTAACACCCGAGGAAATAGTGGTTACTCCGAGTCTTCAAATGCAATAGCTAGCCACTTAGCCGCTTTAACTAAGCGGATTGATACCATGGAGCTTGCTAGAACCCAAAACCAACAACAACAAGGCGGTATGTACCAATTTAATGCAATGTCCGAGGTAGTTTGTGAGAGTTGTGGGAATATAGGTCATTATGCACCAGAGTGTGTAGGTTTAGAAATGGCGAATGCATTCCAATCCATGAGACCAAACCACCCATACATGAACCAACCGGGCTATGACAAGTCCTTGTTGTCCTATAGGAGCCAGAACGTGCTTAACCCGCCACCACCCAGTGGTAACAAAACCGTCCCATATGTAGCACCCCATAACCGACCCTCCCAAAACCATAGCAATAACCTACAACAATTTCAAGGAGGGCAACAACAACCTTGGGGTAACCAAAATTGGGGTAACCAACAATGGGGTAATAACCAACCTTGGGGTAACCAACAAGGGTGGGGGAACCAACAACAATTCCAACCAATCCCACAAAACTAAACCCAAGCTCAAGCTACAACCAACACCGAGTATGCGGAGATAAAAGCTTTATTGATGCAAGATATCCAAACTCATAATAAGCTAGAAACCCAAGTCAACAAGATACTTGCCCATAACAAGATCTTAGATACCCAAGTAGCACAAATTGCCGCCCAAAAGCAAGCTAGGCCACCGGGTACTCTACCTCCTCAAGGCGAACAATCACACGAGCAAGCCAATGCGATCACATTGAGGAGAGGAACCCATTATGAAGGTCCGAAGATGCCCGAGGAGTATGTTGTGGTTGATGAGACCGAGTTGGAGAAGCAAGAGCTAGCAGAAGAAGCATTGAGGAGGCCACAGATTGAGGTCACTCGATCGAGTAACACCACCTCACTCGATCGAGTAGACCCCCTAAAACCTGGCAGAGAGCAGTCAAGTGGACCACTCGACCGAGTCATGATAGACTCGATCGAGTTGGAGGTCACTCGACCGAGTGGTGTTAGCCCACTCGATCGAGTAGACCCTCAAAAATCGATCAGTAGCCTCTAGGTGACTTGACCGAGTATACTGGCACTCGACCGAGTCAGCCTGGACTCGATCGAGTGGAAACCGTAACGCCTAATTCAGCTGTTTTTCGTCCCCAGTCTTAGACCAAGGATGGAAAATCTTCTCTAGCATCTTCGTCTGAAGTCAAGGAGCCTGCAATTCCGATCATACTTCCATTTCCCCACCGACAGCGTAAGACAAAGCTTGATCAACAGTTCAGTAAGTTTATGGAAGTCGTTAAGAATCTGCAGGTAAGTGTTCCTTTTACCGATTTAATCACTTAAGTTCCTACTTACGCGAAATTTATGAAAAAAATACTAACTCGTAAGCGATCTTTTAGTGAACCTGAGACAGTTGCCTTCACAGAGGAATGCAGCCCGCTACTACAGAGTCGTACTCCGCCCAAGCTCAAGGATCCAGGGAGTTTTTCTATCCCTTGTACTATAGGGAGATTAGCTATAGATAAAGCCCTTTGTGACTTAGGAGCTAGCGTCAGTGTCATGCCATACTCTATTTGTCAGAAATTGAATATGGGTGTCTTAAAATGTACTAATATGACTCTGCAGATGGCTGATAGATCGGTCAAATATCCTCTAGGTGTCTTAGAGGATGTTCCGGTCCAAGTAGGGAAATTCTTTATTCCCGTAGACTTTGTAGTCTTGGACATGGCTGAGGATGCCATAATTCCTATCATCCTTGGTCGCCCTTTCTTACACACGGCAGGGGCGATCATCGATGTGAAAAATGGGAAGCTCACACTCTCCGTAGGAGATGATACCGTAACTTTTAGTCTCGATCAAGCTCTTAAGAAGCCCATGATAGAAGAGTCCTGCTATAGTATAGATGTCATCGATTTTGATATTGAAAACTATATTGACGATTACCTTGGCAAAGACCCTTTGGAGAAATTGTTGACATCCGGCGATGCTGATGCCGAGAAGAGATCATGAAGTGTGGAAGTGGATGAGCTAGAACGTATGCTAAACGGGAAGGAGAGCACTATCAAGAAGATATATAGTCTCGGCACCCCTAAAAAGGAGGTCGAGGTAAGTAAACCTGAACTAAAACACCTTCCCTCTAATTTGAAATATGCATTCTTAGATGACAAGGGTCTAAACCCCGTAATTGTCAATGTTGCACTCACAGATAGCCGTCTTTCGGAGTTGTTAGTTATCTTACGACGACATAAGAAGGTTATTGGGTACAACATTGATGACTTACGTGACATTAGTCCCGAATTTCGCATGCACCGCATTCATCTAAAGGGAGACCATAGACCGTCTATTCAGGGTCAATGTAGGTTGAACCCGAACATGCAGGATGTGGTTAAAAAGGAGGTTATGAAACTCCTCGATGATGGCATTGTCTATCCCATTTCCGACTCTAAATGGGTTAGTCCTGTCCAAGTGGTCCCTAAGAAAGGAGGGACCACGGTTTTCACGAACGAGAAGAATGAGCTTATTTCTACTAGATTAGTGACTGGATGGAGAATGTGTATTGACTACCGTAAGCTGAACGTAGTTACTAGGAAAGACCATTTCCCACTCCCCTTCATTGACCAGATGCTAGAGCGTCTTGCTTGCCATAAGTACTTCTGCTACTTAGATGGCTACTCGGGATTTTTCCAAATCCCAATTCACCCAGACGACCAGGAGAAAACAACATTCACATGTCCCTACGACACCTTCGCATACCGAAGGATGCCATTTGGCCTTTGTAATGCCCCGGCCACTTCTGAACGTTGTATGATGTCCATATTTTTGGACCTTATCGAGTCTGTCATGGAAGTTTTCAGGGATGACTTCAGTGTATATGGCACTGATTATAATCCATGTTTACTTAATCTTTCACGGGTCTTGCAACGTTGTGAAGAGAATAATTTGCTCTTAAACTGGGAGAAGTGTCCCTTCATGGTGACCAAGGGAGTCGTTTTGGGTCATTTAGTGTCCGAACGTGGCATCCAAGTGGATAAAGCGAAAGTCGAGGTAATTGAACAATTACCTTACCCCGTTAATGTTAAGGGTGTGCGGAGTTTTCTTGGTCACGTGGGTTTTTACCGCCGTTTCATCCAAGATTTCTCCAAAATTGCCAAGCCTCTGACTCAGCTGCTCCTCAAAGATGCCCCGTTCGTGTTTACTGACGAGTGTGTACAAGCCTTTGACAGGATTAAGAAGGCTCTTATTTCTGCACCGATTATTCAAGCACCGATTGGGATTTGCCTTTCGAGGTTATGTGCGACGCTAGCGATTACGCTGTAGGAGCTGTATTGGGTCGAACGAAAGACAAGGCTTTACATGCGATCTACTATGCTAGTCGGATGTTAGATATGGCGCAGATCAATCATGCTACCACGGAGAAGGAGTTGTTGGCCATCATCTATGCTCTAGACAAGTTTCGAGCAAATCTCATTGGCTCGAAGGTGATAGTATATACGGATCACGCAGCCTCGAAGTACCTTCTCGCGAAGAAGGAGGCCAAACGAGACTTATTAGATGGATCTTATTATTGCAGGATTTCGATTTGGAGATCCGTGATAAGCCCGGTGCCTAGAATGTCGTAACCGACCACCTATCCCGGCTAAGATATGATGGTGGGGATCTTGCCCCGATTGACGATTCGTTCACGGATGACCATTTGCTCGCTATTACCATGGATACTCCATCGTTTGCTGATTATGTCAACTTCCTAGTTGGAGGGACTCTACCTCCCGACCTTCAGTATCAGCAGAAGAAGCGCTTTCTACATGATGTGAAGAGATATTTCTGGGACGACCCGTATCTTTTCCGAGAATGTGCAGATGGCCTATTGAGGAGGTGTATTTCCGAGAGTGAGGTACATTCTATCCTCACTAGATGTCACTCCTCCCCTTATGGTGGACATCACGGTCCTTTGAAGACTTTCGCGAAGGTAATGTAATCGGGCTTTTATTGGCCCACTATTCTCAAGGATGCCACCATTTTTATCCGTTCTTGTGACGCATGCCAACGAACGGGAAATATATCTCGACGACACAAATGCCTCAAACCGGGATTCTTGAAGTAGAACTATTTCGAAGTGATTATCAAGGACCGTTCCCTTCTTCTTGGGGTATTGATTATCAAGGACCGTTCCCTTCTTCTTATGGGAATCAGTATATTTTAGTCGCCGTAGATTATGTTTCGAAGTGGGTTGAAGCCATTGCATCACCCACCAATGATGCTAACGTGGTGATCCAGCTCTTTAAGAAGACCATATTTCCTCGCTTTGGGGTCCTACAGGCTATTATTAGTGATGGCGGTTCACACTTTCATGAACGCCAACTCACTAACCTATTGAAGAAATACGGTGTTCACCACCGTACCGGGCTAGCCTATCATCCACAAACTAGTGGACAAGGCGAGATCTCAAACCGTGAGATCAAATCTATTCTCGAGAAGTTTGTCCATACCTCGAGAAAAGATTGGAGTTCGAAGCTCGATGATTCTCTTTGGGCTTATCGAACCGCATTCAAGACTCCTATCGGGACATCCCCGTATAGGATCGTTTATGGCAAAGCTTGCCATTTACCCGTGGAGTTTGAGTTTAAGGCAATGTGGGCCTTAAAGGAGCTCAATCTTGATCCAAATCTAGCCGGAGAGAAGTGCCTCATGCAATTAAAAGAATTAGATGAATTTCGTCTTCACGCTTATGATAATGCAAGAATTTTTAAGGAGCGGACCAAAAGATTGCATTACAAGCGTATTATTCCCCGAGAGTTCAATGTCGGTGATAAGGTACTTTTATTTAATTCCCGACTTCGACCCTTTCCCGGGAAACTTAAATCTCGATGGTCTGGACCGTTCACGGTAACTGAGGTGAATAAATTCGGGTCGGTTACATTCACTACCGACAAAGGCGAAATATTCAAGGTGAACGGTCAACGCCTCAAGATTTATCATGAAGGTGCACATGTCGGTGTTGTAGAGGCCATGGACCTCAACGACACTCTCGAGTCCGCCTAACTTTATCGAGGTATTAAACTGGTCGAGCGGGACCGTAAAAACCAGAGCTAATCGGGAGGCAACCCGGCACCATTTGTATATATTTGTAATTTCCCTTTCCGCATTTTTATTTTTATTTTTTAGCTAGGTAGTTCTAATAGGGAGTTAGTATTATTTATCGAGTGAGGTCGAGGGAATTTTACGGTTTAATTGATTTAATTTCAGGAACTTTGAAGCAATTAAAGAGAAAAAAAATCGAGAAGTAGCAGGTGCAGTGGTCACTCGATCGAGTGGCCCAAGCACTTGATCGAGTGCCTTGACGAAGGAGGATCTGCCTAATATTTTAGAGGTTACTCGATCGAGTGCCCTGACGCACTCGGTCGAGTGTCCCTGAACCGGGTTCAGTGCCGGTTTTTCATCCTCTTTTATTTGTTTTTGTTCCTTATTTTAAATCAGTTTTATGAGTGCAAAACCCCCTCTCCCCTCATAACTATTAAGAACCCTAACCCCCAATTCACTCAAATCACTCCTATTTCAACAATTCCTCACCAAATCTCACAATTTTTGCTCCTAAATTGCAATTGGGAGTGTTCATTTGTGTTTCTTGGTGTTGATTTCTGAAATTTTCGCCCCTTTTCCCCTAGTTTCGAATTTTCGTGCCCTCATAAAGTACCTTTCGGGTTATTGATTTTCTTGCCTCTTTTCTTGATTTTATAGTTTAATTTCATTCTTAGTTATATATATACTAATCCCATTGCATGCTTGATTTTGTGTTAATTTCACCACTTTGAGCTCAAATATCAATTTTTGTGTATGGTGTCCGATTTTGGCCGAGATTTTGTATTTTTTGTGGGATTTTTGTGTAATTTTGTTTTGCTATTATGCTATAGTCATGGCAGGAAGAAGGAATCCACCCCGGAACAACAATAGGAACAGGAACGCAAAGAAGCCAGCTGTTCAGCCTGTACCAGGCTATGAAGAGATTGTTTGCAGGGACGGGGCCCAGAGAGCTCGTTTGGTTGCCTTGATACCAAGGACGATGGAAGCCACCCGGTATTGCTCGTCGCAGTACGCGATCGAGCTCGGTTTGAACGAGCAACTGCTACAGCTCTTGTCCATGACCGGATTCGGTGGACTATGGACATTACGTGACTTATCTTATCGAGTACTCACTTTAGAATTCCTTAGTTCATTTGAATACGATAGACGAGATGGCACGATATCCTTCCGTTTAAACAATGATGAGCAATGTATCCTTCTTAGTACCCTATCCGAGTGCCTTAGACTTACCTCTGACCAGGATGAAGAAATCATCGACATAGCCGATAGTTCGAAGCCCCCTCCTTATTTTAAGTTATTTTCGGGTCGCATCACTAGTGTCACTGCGATGGCACAAAACGCCATTCCACACCCCACTATCCGCCTCTTCTTGCAGATAGTGAGTCATTTGGTTTTTCCACGCTCCGACATGAGTAAACATCACTCATTGAAGGTGTTGATTTTAGGACACTACCTAAACCCCTTTAGGCGATCCCTGAAGGCGTTTAGTGCACCGGGTATGATCTGTGTCGGAATCGAGCGGCAGATCAGTGGATCTGGACCGTTCGGTTGTGGAGCGATTGTCACTGCGCTAGCAAAGCGCTATATTATGGATTTTGGGGAAACAGTCACTTTTTGGAGTCTCACCGACCGCGTCCCTTTGCTAGACCGTAGCTACCTCTTCTCCCCTTTGAAGTGGATTCGGGGCAATCCCACAGACTTTCTGTGGCGCGTTCGAGAAAAGGTTTGAATGAAACTCCCGGTTGTCGAAGGGACAATCCTACCGCCACTGCTTGCCATGCAACCCACTCCCGCAGGCGAGGACACACCCGACCTACCAAGCTACCTCATTCCTGAGGAGCTCTTCATTTTTGACGAGGGTGTAAAACCCCCTAGACGTAGGGTTCGCATTGAGACCGAACCCGACGAAACTGAGCCCCCTAGGGCCACACCTACACCCACCCCGACCTTCCCGTTCCAGACTCCGGGTGCCGAGTTTCTGCACCCGTATCCGTTTATGTACGATCCAGTTTATGAGCACCAGCGATGGGTACACGAGGGGATTAATCAGAGCATCGTCAACCGCGAGATCCACGAGTTTAACTTACTCAAGGCATCTCGACGCCTCAGCACCCGCCCTACTGGAGAGGTCTGGGTGATACTAGTGGTATATTCCACGATTATGGGGTCGATCCAGCTGCTTGGGGTCCGGACTACGGGCACACCTACGGCGGCCTAGGAGCACAGTGGTGGAGAGACTTACGACAGTCGGGTCAGCAGGGTGGCACTAGCGGTTCAGGTCAGGGCGATACTGGAGACGATCCATCTGGGACAGTTGGTGATGATGATATGGCTGATTAGCCGGTTTGGAGGAGCTACCATTGTATATACGGTACTTTCTTTCCTTTTTATTTCTGTTTTTATTGCTTTCTCAGATTTTTTTTCTTCCCCTTCGGTCGAGTTGTCCTTAGGATTGGCTGTGGAATTTCTTGTCTTATATGTTGTAGAGTCACATTGAGGACACTGTGACATTTAGGTTTGGGGGAGAATTTGTGTGTTTTTGTGTGCTTTTTTTTTCTGTTGTGTGTTTTCAAAAACTCTAAAAATCCAAAAGAATTGAAAAATCAGAAAAATTCAAAAAGATTATATTTTTTGTGTGCTTTGTGTCTGTCTTGTGTCTGATGTGAAACATGCAAAACGGCGATGATGACATTGCGTTTTACTTGATTTCTCCTAATTGACAGCTGACTCTGTACCTGAATGCATGTAGTACTTGAGATGAGATGAATTTGATATGATTGCCTATTAAACTGTTGATTGCCAAATGAGTAAATTTGACCATTTTGTCGGCAAACCAAAAAAATTCTGAGGATTTAGAGCTTCCTAGGACAGTAACATCCATAACTGGTCTCATTTATTATTTAGGAATTGAGTGGTTTCTCATTATGGAATGTGTAACATCAATTTGCATAAATATGAAGTCCGTCTCTTGATATTGAATACGTATTTGGTTTGAGGAGGAGGTACACAAGGAAAGGCATTTCTGTTTTTGATGAGCTCCACATAGCCAAAACGATCCATTTTTACTATCCTGTAGACTTAGGTCAGTTTCCCTTTGTTCAGCCCATTTCAGCTGCTGTAAGCCATTTTTATTATATATATCAATCAGCTACAACCCAGAATAGCCTACCTTACCAGGACGGTCGCAGTGAACATAATTGGAATAACTTCACTATTAGATCATATTTGGGGATTTTTAAATCTTTTGGATCCTAGTGTAGAATATCATTGTTGTGCGACTTAATATTCGCCTTCCCCATGTCTGAATTGAAAAAATATAGAAGCATGAAAAAGAAAGAAAGGAAAAAAGAAAAAAAAAGAAAAGAAAATGGAATTAGAAAAAGAAGAAAAATTCCAAGAAAAAGAAAAGAAATACATATATGCTTCTTATAATATTTCGTGGAACGGTCGAGATGTTATAATTAGAATTGAATTGTAATTTAGAGGATGACAAAATTCCCTCTTATGCTCTTTTGAGTCTTATTTCTAGTTAATGGCCGGAATTCATAGATGAGGTTTTCGGATGGATAGTTTTTTATTGTGTAGCTGCGACTACTGGTCTTAGCCCCACATTCCCATACGTGCTTTAAGCACAATCCATTTTATTCCCTCACATATAAGCCACCCTTTGTAAGTCCTTGGCATGTACTATGGTCCTGATTGGTGGAACACGTATTTGATTGGCGAGATTGATTTCATATTCGATTGCATGCATATTTCATAAGTCGAGTGAGTGTCCTATTTCTTTCCTATCTTCATATATATACTTACCCGTACCTATGAGGGTCGAGCGACAACCGTAAGGAAGTTCGACTTTATTGGTCTTGCAAGATTGAAAATTTGGCAGGCAATTGTTTGATTATGGCATGATTATTGATCTCGTTGTATTCTTGAGCATTACATGTTTCCTCGTCGATTTTAGTCGATTTTAGGAGAATGATTGTAATTCAGCTCTGAGTTGTGTTTCACATCACTTGTCCTCGTTTGTGTATGTTAGTTGTTTGCTTGAGGACAAGCAAAGGTTTGGTTTGGGGGAGTTTGATCAACGTATTTTATATCGTATTTCATTGTCTCCTGACAACCGTTTTTGAGCTTTTCTTCTTTCCTATTTATATATTTAATGTCGATTTCTTTTAGAAAGCCGATACTGTCGATTCTCGTGCTACTTTTCAGGTTAGGTAAAATTATGAGCATATTTAGGAGTAATAACACGGATAGTTGAGACGAGGACGGAAGACGAGGAATAAAATGAAAAGCCGAGAAGCAAATGAAGAACTCATCTACGAGTTCCAGCAGCATCCACTCGATCGAGTGCCTCATAGTCAAACACAACTGGAGTGCATTGGAAACTGGGCCCGATTCCTATTTTCAGCCCAAAGACGAACTCAACTTGGAGCAGATACGGATCCACTCGATCGAGTGGCATGCATGCACTCGATCGAGTGACGTTTGACCCAGGCCGCGGATTGGATTTTAGTTAATTAGAATTTTGGGCCTGTTTTGTAGGTCCTACTGATTTCTTTAAAATCAGTTGGAGGAGGAATTGTCAGACTAAGCTTTTACATATCATTCATACACACATTACGTACCTTTTTGCGTAGGATTGAAGTTTTGCACTTTTCCCGTTTTCCTCGCAAGATACATTGAATTTTGTTCTTCTTTTTTCAAATCTCAAATTGTTCGGTATCGATAATCTTAATTTTAATTTCGATTTCAATTTCAGTTTTCTAATTTTAATTTTTGTCTTAATTTATTGTTTGCTTTCATAGTTATTTGACTTCAGTCTTTGCTTATTAATTATTAGTGTCGAATTATTATCGTTACGTAGTTTAATTTAATTCGTTTTCATCATGTTTATTTGCAATTCCTATTTCGTGAGTATAATTACAATCATCATGAGCAGCTAATTTTTATCTAGGGTATAAGGGGATCGATGGGTGTTAATTGGGTTATAGAAAATTGACCTGTCTCTGATCATATGAACTGTCGCCTGAATGTTGTTTTAATTCTGATTGATTAATTACGGGCCAAGATTAATTAGTTAGTATCACAATTAGGACTTTTCGCCGACCGAGTTAAGGACTAATTAGGTCACAACATTTTGGGTAGACTGGCTTAATTCTAGCGACCGCAGGTTAAGTTTAGTTCTAAAGTTTGTAGTAGTAACGACCGGACCTACACCTTAGACAGTTCGATTATTGACCTGTTAGTTGACTCCCTGACGCGATTGATATTCACTGTGAACCTGAGACCCTAGACCTTTTTATTTATTGATTTACCTTATAGTAGTTAGTTGTTAGTCCACTTAAACAACAGAAAAACAGTGACCTGTAGTCTTAAGTCTAGACCTTAGGACAAGTAATTGAGTCCCGTCTCCTAGTGGTTCGACCCCTACTTCACTATCTGCATTAGTTGGTGGACCTTAGTGTATCTTTGATTAGGGATATGACTACCCCTATCACTGGGCCCTGGCGAGGGATTCAGGCTGAGCATGGATAAGCTGGTTCTTCATTTCTCCGGGTACAAGGGAGTTTGTCAGCGCGTACGCCGCAGTGGAATCATCGATTTCCCTTACCTGCTGAAAGGCGAGGTCGAACCTTTTCAGATAGTCTCAGATAGATTCGCCCTTTCTCTGTTTTAGCGTCATCATGTCGAAGCGGGTGAGCCTCCGCCTCTTGTTTCTGGCATATTGGTCTAAGAAAATATCGGTCAGCTCTTGGAATGTGGATACGGATCCTCGAGGGAGACGTGGAACCATCCCTGAGCTAGCCCTACAAGGGTGGTTGGGAAGATCTTGCACCAGGCAGCATCCTCCGTATCGTACATTCCCATGTGGCTCTCATAAGCTGTCAGGTGGTCTTCAGGATTGGTGGTTCCGTTGAAACGGACCGTTGACATCCTTGAATGTCCGGATATAGTGGGGTCCTGGTAGGTCTGCTCGACCTTCTTGTCCTACCTCCTTTCGATTGGTAGTTGTAGGTTCCCTGATCCTCCCACCTGCTCGGAGTCGGGGTCCAATTACTCAGTGGGGCGGTGTTGACAGGAGAGGCTATGCTGGTTTACATCTTTGTTTGACCTCTCCGGGATCGGTACTAGAATCTCGAGCGTTTGCCCTGTGGTGGTGGGTCAATCCTCGTTTCTGGACCTTCCTTAGCCCCACCGGTTTGGTGATTTCTTGGCTTAGGTAGTGGGCCCTGGTTGAGCCTGGCCTGAATGCTCTTGGATAGACGCTTCGTCCTAGGGTGCTTTTCCGCAGGGGTTATTCTGTCAAACACTCCGACTCGCTTTGAGCCCAGACGTGTCGTAACATTCCCCCGCGGATTAAGCGGCTCTTGTATGCCCTAGGACAAGGATCCTTTCTCTACGGAGGCAGTGGACTCAATGGTGTGCACCAACCCACCTTGTTTGGAAGTTCCTGCTCAGAGGGAGTGATCTGCAGACACCTTTTGGCTTGTACGTACCCTCGGGCATCTATTTTTGCTTTCCTTTGGGTTCTCCTAGCTGCGGTTCGTTTGGTTCCATCTGCCGGCATTGAGTTTGGAAACTCGAGCTGCCTATGAGTCATTGCCAGCCCGCTGTCCAGATCATCTGGTGTAACCTCTTTGTTGAGCGATCCTTTAAAGAAACTAGCGGCCTGCGTTGCTTGGGTCGGAGTGAGCTCGAGGTTTACCCCTCGCTCTATCTCCAGCACCCTCGCAGCCCATGCTCCCTTACTCGAAGTACGACGAATCGAGGCCTGCCCGTCTCCCTAGGGGTGGGCGGCTGCAATGACGTCCCGCGGCGTCGTAGGCATGCCATATCGTGGGACGATGGCTTGCCCTGTCGGATGTGTAACCGTATTGATCTCTCCGATTTCGTGCATCTTTTGGTGACTTTTTTGTTCTTTGAGGATTTTAACTCTTGTGTTCCCCCACAAACGGCGCCAAATTGTTCCGGTTCGGAAACAATCAAATCCAATTCGGGTTTGGATCTAATTCGAATCGTACTCTTGGATCTTGCTTAGTCTTCACGTCCCACTTCTTTTCCTTCTAGTATCGGACTTTCCCGGCAGATTGGGTCGTTCGTACCTTCGCAGGGAGCAAACAGGGCCTTGGGGGTGTCCGAGGAAACCCTCTCCGATGCCTAAGTCAGTTTGTAAAATGCGCTTAAGGAAAGATATTTTAGTGAGAGAAAGTAAATTACCCTTTAATGAATGAATATAAAGAGTATTTATAGGTTTCCATAAGAGAGAGAGAGAGAGAGAGAAAAGGGCACGTGTTTCTTGCGTGCCCCTTACCTTAGGCTGAAATCAGGAGGGTCGGCGGGAGCACCATCGGGGTCGGAACGACTGGGGGTCAGCGACGTCTTGGAGGGAGTGCACAAGGGCTCGGCCAGTCCGACCCCGGTTAAGGTTCAGGGGGGCTGGTCCCCTCCAACGGCTTGCTCCTGGGGTCGACCGGACGGATCCAGCTGACGCAAACGGAAACATACAATTTTAGTGTACCTAATACTCGTTTGAGTGTATCTAATTATTTTGATGCACCTTATTGTACTTTCTGTGTACCTTTTCATTTTTTCGTGAATAAATACCAATTTTTCTTAATATTTTTAATAAAATATGATTAGTTACGCCTAATAAAGTATTTGAATAAATGCACCTAAGGGTAAATTAGTCATCTAAATTTCAGAAAAAAATATTAATTGAGTTTTTATTAAGGTTCTCACGATTCTCACTAGATCTTGACTTTATATATATGCTGTCTAACTGGAACCCGCCTCTAAAAAACAAGCGCTACTCCTCCCTACCTTCTAAAACCCTATCATTCGAACGCTACTACTTTCTCTCTATAGTAATACGCTCTGAAAATCATATGAACCTGCATAGGCGAGTGATTCGGCACCTTCAATGGCGACTGATTCTAAATCAAAGCGTAAAAAATTAGATACAAATGAAGATCCTCTGATTTCATCTTTAACAACTTTAGATGTAGGTCAGAAAAAGTCAATTAAACTTCAACTTATTCGAAATTATCGATTTTCTGATTCTTAATTTATTACGCCGTGATTTGTTTTTTAATTGTTCTAAAACGTAGTGAATAGTCAAGAAACAATTGCAACATGTTCGATGATGACTGATTCTAATATTTTGAGTAAAATACCTCATCCATTCATTTATTTTTCTATTTTAGTTTATATTACTTTATCAATTCAATTGCTTGAGGTTTTCATGGAAACATATCTTATATTGTTTAGTTCATAGTTAAAGCATTGTCTTTTTAGTGTACATAAGTTACAACTTATAGTATATATAACTCATACAACAGATATTCATATGTAAAGCCACTGTCTGTTTTGATGTAGATAAGTTATTACTATGTGTTGCACATGTTGAAAATTGTTCATAGTTAAAGCGGTGTTTGTTTTAGTGTACATATGTTACAACTTATTGTATATAACTCATACTGCAGATATACATATGTAAAGCACTGTCTGTTTTGATGTAGATAAGTTATTATGTGTTACGTTGCACATAATGAAATTTGTACATAGTTAAAGCAATTTCTGTTTTGATGTAGATAAATTACTATGTGGTATTAGAAATTACTACATACATACAATGTGTTTCACATGAATTTATTATTGGTCTTGATTAAATGTACATAGGTACTCCTGAAACTAATTCTCACAATAATTTGAAGATACCAAGTTGTTATGAAGAATTGAAACCTTATGTGGGTCAAATGTTCAGAACACTCTGACGCACCACGTTGGATTGTGGATTACAATATAAGCTTGATAACATTGATCCGTGATGGAATAAATATTGTACTTAGGGTGGAATTAATGTTTCAGAGAGATGCAGATGTTATGTGACAGATAATATACATGTGAAAACAGTATTGCACACTTATCATTTGGAAACTATTGATTGTAAGGAAAATAAACACTTGCAGACTATTGAGTGTGCTGAAGAAGAATGTGACCTATATAGTTTGAAATTACTTACAGTAGAAGAGTTCCGAAAGGTGTATGAATTATCTGAAATGTTGCGTTGTGGAAATGAAGTTCTATGGAAATGAAATAAAGTAATGCTATTAGTTACTATTCCTGTTTTATGGATTTTATGTTGTTTATTAGATGTATATAATTACTTTGTTTGTTTTGGTATACATAAATTATTTTATAATGAACATAAGGCATAGTTCATATATAAAGTCCATGCTAGTATATCAGTATTAACTACTCGTATAAGATTAACTTTAATATTGAAACACTACCAAAAACAGGGGAATTTACGTCGGACGTTTTGCGTCGGATCAATAAACTGACGCAGCTATCGATGTTGTGTCGATTAGCGTCGATCAATCCCACAGAAATACTTTGCGTCGGAATAACCGACGCTATCCACCTCCAAGGAACTGGCGCCAATAATTTTACGTTGGCGCCACTATGTGAAATAATTGCGTTGGATTAGCCGATGCAAAGCCGACCCTAAACAAAAAGGACTGCGTCGGCTAATCCGACGCACATCAGTCAAGTTAACTAACGCAGTTAGTCAATGCAGCCACGCGTACTGCGTCGGATTAGCCGACGCAAAATTGAAAAATGCGTTGCCTTTTGCGTCGGCTAATCCGACACGGAGTTTCTTAAATTAAAAAAAATATTAACAGACGCAACATTCAGACATACCCGACCCCAAACCCTCAAACCCCTTCCGGCGATTTCGAAGGCGACGCAGCAACCCCCTAAAACCCATCCCCCTCCCCGGTCCCACCCTACTCCGGTGTTCCACCCCCCCCCCCCCCCACCGGCGACCCACCCCCTATATCGCCCCCCTAAATCACCCAAACCCTAAAATCCTTTCTTCCCATCCCACTTTCTGGCGATCCCCCCCCAAATCCGAACCCCCTCCGGCGTCACAACAGTCTTCAGCGTCCCACCCACCACCGGCGACGCAGCCATCTCCGGCGACCACCATTTTCCGGCGACCCCCCAAATCAAGTATAATTTCGTCCTTTCTTTCCGATTTGAGTTAGTATTGTTAGAATTAAGTTAATTGACATAATTATGTTTGATATGAGTTAATTGAGTTACAATTGTTAGATTTACGTTCGATTTTAGAATGATTATTTATGTTTGGTTATTCGAATTGTTAATTGTTGAATTTTTGTTGGTTAATTATTAGAATTGTGGTAGAATGATGTCAGAATTATGTATTGTTAGTAGTACTAGCTATAAACTTAGCAGTAGTAGTAGAAAATTAGTAGTAGTAGTAGTAGATTAGTAGTAGTTGTAGAAAATTAGTAGTTGTAGTAGTAGTAGATTAGTAGTAGTAGTAGTAGTAGTAGAAAATTAGTTGTAGTAGTATAAGATTAGTAGTAGTAGTAGATTATTATTATTAGTAGTAGTAGAAAATTAGTAGTAGTAGTAGTAGTAGTAGATTATTATTATTATTATTATTAGTAGTAGTAGTAGTAGTAGTAGTAGTAGGAGGAGGAGGAGGAGGAGACAATTAGTAGTATTTGTAGTAGTAGTAGTAGAAGAAATAGAAAAGTAGTAGTAGTAGTAGATTAGTAGTAGTATTAGAAGTAAAAAATTATTATTAGTAGTAGTAGTAGATTAGTAGTTGTATAGTAGAAGAAGAAGATTAGTAGTAATAGTAGATAGTAGATTAGTAGTAAATTAGTATAGTATTAAAATAGTAGTAGTAGTGTTAGTAGATTTGTTGTAGTAGATTAGTAGTAGTATTAGTAGTAGATTAGTAGTATTAGTAGTATTAATAGTAGGTTACTAGTATTAGTATTAGTAGTATTAGTAGTAGTTTAGTAATATTAGTAGTAGTATTAGTAGTAGTATTAGCAGTATTAGTAGTAGGTTACTAGTATTAGTAGTAAATTAGTAATATTAGTAGTAGTATTAGTAGTGGTAATGAAGTAATACTACTACTACTGATACTAATACTAGTAACCTTATATTACTAATCTACTACTAATACTACTAATACTAATACTAGTAACCTACTACTAATACTACTAATCTACTACTAATCCTACTTCTATACTACTACTAATACTACTGCAAATATTACTAATCTAATACTAATACTAGTAACCTACTACTAATACTACTAATCTACTACAACAAATCTACTAACACTACTACTATTATTCTAATACTATACTAATTTACTACTTATTATCCACTATTACTACTAATCTTCTTCTACTACACAACTACTAATCTTCTACTACTACTACTACTACTACTACTACTACTACTACCACTACTACCACTACCACTACTTTTCTATTTCTACTCCTACTACTACTATAAATTGTCTACTACTACTACTAATAATAATAATCTACTACTACTACTACTACTAATTTTCTACTACTACTACTACTACTACTCCTAATTTTCTACTACTACTACTACTACTACTACTAATTTTCTTCTACTACTACATAAACAATACTAATAAAAAGGAAATTCGTTGTTGTTTTTTAAATTTCAACAGTTAGTAGTGGTAGTAACAGTAAGTATTAATGTTTTTGATGAGTGTGTTGAGATATGATTGCTGTTATTATTTGTTTTCGTTGTGTATTGTGCATAAGGATTGTTTGATATCTACTCAGACCCACCTAGTACCCATTCAAGAGTTACTCATTAGGAGTAAATTCTTGGACAGTTCCCGTTTTGGGGCTGTTCTTGTGCTTTTCATGTCGCTTAGGGGGTAAACGTGAAATTGTGCTGTGTTGGAAAGAGGAAAATTTGGTGACAATTCCCTCAATGTTCTTCGATTGCATATGTGGAGTTTTCATATATTCCACATTGTGCTTTTGGAGAACTAAGGCGGATTGCTGCCGAATTTTTCTCTTATCAACATAACACAAGACGTGTTTACCAGTGACATGGAACGTACAAGAATGGGTTTAGGTTGGAGTGATAAGATCCCTGGTGATGAATGGTTTCAAAATTGATGGTTGTGAGAGTTCCAACTGACGGAAAAAATTTCCGTTTTTCTTCAATGTGCATTTCCTCTGTGGTTGTTCCCTGCTTCAAATTAGATGTTGTAGATTTCTTTCAACCACGCCAGTTTTTTCATGTGTACATACCCTGATCATTCATAGTTCAATCCATGTAGAATGAATAGAGTAGAACGGAGGTGGATGTATGAGAGATTGGCCGACAATAAGTGGCCAAAAATAGAATTTAGAGACGGTGTCGAGGAGTTCATCAAATTTTCCTTAGATAATAACCCCCGCTACACCAGCGAGCAGCTTAGGTGCCCATGTAGAAAATGTCAAAACCGTTCCTTAAAACATGAAGTAGATGTCAGAGAGCATCTATACAAGCACGGTTTTGTTGAGAACTACTACGTGTGGACGTATCATGGTGAAAATGAAAATATCACCAGTCGCCTGCAAGAACCTGTTCGCAAAAATCCGTACCGGGACTTCATGAAGGACGCACTGCGTACGATGGTTGAGGACATAATGGAGGAGGAGCGTAACCCAGACAACATATGCGACGAAGAAGTGCAGCACGAACCCAACCCACATGTCCTTTCCTTTTTCGAAATGCTAAAAAATGTTGAGCTCCCGGTTTATGGCGGTGCGATATGAGTCTGTTGCAAGTCGCTTCGAGGATGGTGACTTTGAAGTGCGAAAGCAACATGGCCTTAAGACATTTAGATGGTTGGATCCAACTGATTAGTGAGCTTATACCGAAAAAGGAGAACGTCATGTCAAATAATTACTACGAGGTCAAAAATGTGTTGAAGGGCTTCCAACTCCCCCATGAAAGATAGACTCGTGTCTGAACGAATGCATGTTGTTCTAGAAGGGAGATTCAGACCTCAACGCGTGTAGAAAATGTGGTTCAGAGAGGTACAAGAGTCCAACTGTAAATACTAGGGGGAGGAGAGTACCAACTAAGGTTCTAACTTATTTCCCAGTAGGTCCAAGGCTCCAACGACTGTATGCAACAAAGAAAATTGCGACGGAGATGAGTTGGCACCACAGTAAAGGGTTATTGGTGTGATGACACACCCTAGCGACGGTGAAGCTTGGAAGACATTTGATGTCAAACATCCGGAGTTCTCAAAAGAGCCGCGCAATGTACGTTTGGGTTTGTGCACAAACGGTTTCTCACTGTACGGGCAGTTCGGCAAGTCGTACTCATGTTGACTGGTGATTGTGACATCGTATAACCTACCTCCCTGGTTATGCAATAAGAGACAATTTATGTTCTTGTCCCTTATTGTTCCTGGCCCTAGGAGCCCGAAGGCCAATATGGACGTGTATCTCCAACCTCTAGTTGAGGAGTTAAAAAGTTTGTGGGATAATGAGGTTTACACGTACGATGTGTCAAGGAAGAGTAGTTTCAATCTAAGGGCAGCACTGATGTGGACCATCAACGACTTCCCAGCTTACGGGATGTTGTCTAGTTGCAGTACAACGGGTTACCGTGCATGTCCTTACTGTCAACCGAAGGACCAAAAATCCTTTTGGCTTAAAAATAGCGGGAAGGTGTCTTGGTTTGACTGTTACAGGCAGTTTCTACCTTCCGACCATCCATTTAGGCATAACTGTAAGAGTTTTCTGAAGAAACAACCCAATGAAAGTAGGATCGCATGTAAACGGTTATCAGGCGATGAGATATGGACAGATATCAAAAGTATCCTACAATAGTACACGATACCCACTAACAGTTGAAAAAATTGATGGACAAGAAGAAAGGTTGGTGGAAGCAGAGCATATTCTGGGAGCTTCCTTACTGGAACACTCTGCTAATCAGACACAACCTGGATGTAATGCATATCGAGAAGAACATCTTTTGAGCAGATTATCAACACCGTAATGGATGTACCGAACAAATGGGGTGAGCAGAAAAATCCGATACGATTTTATTATCCGTATACGATACGGTATACGGTTGCAATTATACGGATTTCCGTATATCCGATACGAATATCAGTATATTCAATAAGGTTTTTCATAAAACTGTAGCGGATACGTATCAGCAAAATTAAAAACCGGAGATCCGGTTTCCGATCCGGTTTTCAAAAATACAAAAAAATAAAAATAAAAATTAACAAACTATAATACTAAAACTAAATGACTTAATGGATTAAAAAAAGCCCAACACTCTTGTGGACACCCACATTTTGACCGCCAGGTGTCTATAGTAGTTTCCGACAAACACCCGATGATGATCGGACGCAAACGTGCTTTAACGTACTCGGAAATGGGCTCGAAATCAATGGCATTTGGCTTAGTGTAGACACCCGCATTTTGCCTGCTAGTGTCTATAGCAGCTTCCGACAAAACACCCGATGATGATCGGACGCTAACGTGACTTAATACGCTCGAATACGGACTCGGTATCAATAGTATCCGACGTGGGCATTTAGCGGAGTAATAATCTAACAAAACAGACCTTAAATCCAGGCCCAGTGGGTCGTTCCGAGCAAAACGAGACTAATTTGGGCCAAAACCGTCACCGGAAATAAAACAGTCTTTTAGCGACCGAGTCAAAACCCGGTCAAAGTCGAATCCCGAGACGAACCAGCCTCACATTATGTCCAAGTACACAAAATGAATCAAGTCACAACAACCAAATCATTCAAAAAAAGTCAACAAATCATTCCTAAAATATCTCATCCTAATTGATCCACTCGATCGAGTGGATTGACCCACTCGGTCGAGTGAAGTCTCAAAAAACGGACCAGATTCATTTCTGAAGACACTCGACCGAGTGCACAAGGACACTCGATCGAGTGACCCTAAACCGGGGTATTTCCCTATAAATACCCCATCACCCCAACACATTACACAACTCTTTCAACCTTTTACCACCTTCAAAAAACAAGGTTTTTCCAACCCTTTCAATCCTCATTCAACCTTACACATTTTAAACCTTCATCATCTTGAGTTCTAGGCACTCATACACATACACACACACATACATATTCAAAATCCCGAGATCAAAACTCGTCAAAGACATACACCATAACTCTACTTACATATCTCGACACTCCCGCGCTCACGCCGCCACTACGAGTCCGTTTCCGAGATCATTTAAGCATGTAGGTTGAGGGTGTCATTAAATCCCATCATCTCTTTCTCCTTACTCTTTTCTTTTCGATTATATAAATATATGTATTATTATTATTATTATTATTATTATTATTATTATTATTATTATTATTATTATTATTATTATTATTATTATTATTATTATTATTATTATTATTATTATTATTATTATTATTATTATTATTATTATTATTATTATTATTATTATTATTATTATTACTAACTACTAACTACTAACACTAACATTTCATTTTCGTTACTAACATTTTAATTTTGCAATCTAACATTTTATTTTATGTCAACTAACATCTAACATTTACTTATCGTATTCTAACCTCTAACATTTAATTATCATCATTGACATTTTATTATAATATTAATACCGCGTATAATTATTTAACAAAACTATTTTCAAAACGATCCGAGCAACGTCCGTTGAGGCTATATTAATGATCGTAGGCCTTAAGGCCAAATTACGATATTAAAATGCCGAGGACTTAAGTTTGCAACGACGGTCGAATTTTTGGGTCGAATATGTTTAATTACGAATTCCGCCTAAAGTCTATTTAATCCCTTTACAAGTCGTATTGGAGGTGGCGCCCTTCGAGGTGCGCCGCCCTAAACACTTAAGGGCGTAATAGATAGTGGAGATTCGTCGTTAAATATGTCCGACCACATTTCTTTCAAAATATTATTCTAAAGGATTGTCACACGCCGAATTAATTGTCACACGATCCGAAAGGATTGATTACGACATTATGACGCGGAGGGAATCGATATTTGTTCTAGCCCGATCAAACTCGATTTTGCAAATTCGCTCTAAATACTAGATGTCAGTTCTATAACCGAATGTCGAGTATGACGAGCCATCGAGATTTAAACTAATATAAATTGGACAATATTTATATTTAGCGTAATTGCATCTCGATTCAAAAACATAAAAGCTTTAAAATGGGTCGTTTTAAAACACTAATTAAACACTCGTATAGAGAGCACTCGATCGAGTGCACAAGCCCACTCGATCGAGTAGCACACCAAAAACTGGCCAGTAGCTACCTTAAAAGCGCACTCGATCGAGCCCATGCCATGACTCGATCGAGTTGGTCCTGTAGCCCAGTAATCCGAGAGCTTTAATGCAACATTCGAGCCTCGTCATTTTTTTACGACTTTTAGTCGACACGTTGTGGACATGACGTAGGTCCACCCCGACGCGGCCACGCGCGGGTTTGGGTAGGCGAATGAATCTCGTGGTGAGATTGTTCTCGGGTTCGAAATTTAAGTCAAAATGGAGTCGCCACCGAATTTTGTGGTTATTCGGAACCATACGAGCCCACTCTATGTCGTCATGGGCTATACACAAAGTAAGCCCACTTCGATTTCAGAGTTCATTGGGCTCGTCCCTTTGCATTGCAATACCGATTCCGTATAAACCGGCTTTCGTGTATAGAATGACTCTCGTGCGCCAAGGGTTTCGGGCATCCGGAAACCAAAGGTTCTGAGTAAGGGGTGAGGGTACGTGTTGGGAAGCCCACTAAGGACACCCAACCCCGCCCGCACATGGCGGCCTCTACTAAGACATCGTTCGTGTTCGTGTGCGCGCGCTAGTAAAATGACTAAATGATATGCAAACAGCGTTTTCGGGCTAAGCATGCGAGTTGTTGATTAACTACGTCATTTAATGCATCTTGATTCACGTCAAAGTGATTTAGCATGTGATGTTCATTTAAGGCAATAAATGGCAAACATCAAATAATAGAAAACTCGTAAATAAATTACAAATTACACGGGCGGAATACAACCCGGAATTCACAATACAACGAGCAATAAGATAGAATAATTGAATTGAATAAGAAGAGCGATAAATAAATACACGACTCGACAAAGACCCGTATACAATAACCGCACACTAGATCGTGAATTAGTTAGACGGACAAACTTTAATTAATTATGCATTATATTGCATATTAATCAAAGGACGGAGGTTCGAGACCTAGGTGTGGTGCTAACCCGATCTCGAACCTCGATGCCTTGTCCCGACTTATCACCTCGAGAAATGGAGTCTAAATTAATTATGTGTCGGATACGACTAAAGAGTCGTCGACATAAAATTAATAGTGCGAGACCGTCGATCAAAGTCGTTTTAAGTGATATGATATGCATGAGTTTTGAAAAATAGGATCACGTGATTGACTTTACACGTGTCGACTAAAAGTCGTAAGAAAATGACGAGCCTCGAATGTTGCATTAAAGCTCTCGGATTACTGGGCTACAGGACCCACTCGATCAAGTCATGGCATGGACTCGGTCGAGTGCGCCTTTAAGGTAGCTACTGTCCAGTTTTTGGTGTGCTACTCGATCGAGTGGGCTTGTGCACTCGATCGAGTGCCTTCTGTACGGGTGTTTAATTAGTGTTTTAAAACGACCCATTTTATAGCTTTTATGTTTTTGAATCGAGATGCAATTAGGCTAAATATAAATATTGTCCAATTTATATTAGTTTAAATCTCGATGGCTCGTCATACTCGACATTCGGTTATAGAACCGACATCTAGTATTTAGAGCGAATTTGCAAAATCGAGTTTGATCGGGCTAGAACAAATATCGATTCCCTCCGCGTCATAATGTCGTAATCAATCCTTTCGGATCGTGTGACAATTAATTCGGCGTCAATGGGTGTCGTCCTAATCCGATTTGTCGATGATTCTTTAGAATAATATTTTGAAAGAAATGTGGTCGGACATATTTAACGACGAATCTCCACGATCTATTACGCCCTTAAGTGTTTAGGGCGGCGCACCTCGAAGGGCGCCACCTCCAATACGACTTGTAAAGGGATTAAATAGACTTTAGGCGGAATTCGTAATTAAACATATTCGACCCAAAAATTCGACCGTCGTTGCAAACTTAAGTCCTCGGCATTTTAATATCGTAATTTGGCCTTAAGGCCTACGATCATTAATTTAGCCTCAACGGACGTTGCTCGGATCGTTTTGAAAATAGTTTTGTTAAATAATTATACGCGGTATTAATATTATAACAAAATGTAAATGACGATAATTAAATGTTAGAAGTTAGAATACGATAAGTAAATGTTAGATGTTAGTTGACATAAAATAAAATGTTAGTAGCAAAATTAAAATGTTAGTAACGAAAATGAAATGTTAGTGTTAGTAGTTAGTAGTTAGTAGTTAATAATAATAATAATAATAATAATAATAATAATAATAATAATAATAATAATAATAATAATAATAGTAATAGTAATAATAATAATAATACATATATAATCGAAAAAGAGAAAGGAGATGTCGGGATTGAATTACACCCTCAACCTACATGCTTAATGGCCTCGGAAACGAACTCGTAGTAGCGGCGTGTGCGCGGGAGTGTCGAGATATGTAGGGTGAGTTAGGGTGTGTTTGGTTAGGGAGAGGATGCTCTCGGGTCTTTGGTGAGTTTTGATCTCGAGTTTTGAATGTGTATGTGTTGATTGTGTATAAATGAATGTGTATGAATGTGGAAGATTGAAAGGTGGTAATGTGTAGTGTAGTATGGTAGGATTAGGGTAGAAAGTGTAGACTAAGAATGCATGGGAAAAGCTTGTGAAATGAATGGGGTTAAGGGGGTATTTATAGGAGAAACCCCACGACCTAGGGTCACTCGATCGAGTGCCCTAGTGCACTAGGTCGAGTGCCTTCAGAAATGAATCTGGTCCGGTTTTTGAGGCTCCACTCGACCGAGTGGGTCAATCCACTCGATCGAGTGGATCAATTAGGATGAGATATTTTAGGAATGATTTGTTGACTTTTTTGAATGATTTGGTTGTTGTGACTTGATTCATTTTGTGTACTTGGACATAATGTGAGGCTGGTTCGTCTCGGGATTCGACTTTGACCGGGTTTTGACTCGGTCGCTAAAAGACGGTTTTATTTCCGGTGACGGTTTTGACCCAAATTAGTCTCATTTTATTGGAAACGGCCCACTGGGCCTGGGTTTGAGGTCGGTTTTGAGAGATTTGCACTCCGCTAAATGCCCACGTCGGATACTATTGATTCCGAGTCCGTATTCGAGCGTATTAAGTCACGTTTACGTCCGATCATCATCGGGTGTTTTGTCGGGAACTGCTATAGACACTAGCAGGCAAAATGCGGGTGTCTACAGAGCCCCCACTCTGACTGAGGCTTGGACAAGGCGAAAGTCAGAGTAGCTACCAGGCCAATCGAGGATTACGACCTGGCAGCCTTCCGGTCGGGTCGTTTATAGTCCAGTAGACTTGCGTGAAGGGCTCGCCAGCCATAAGCAGAGGGTCATACCTGTCCTGATGATGATAGCTCTGCGGGGAGTCAGACTTGTTGCATAAGTCCTAGGCGTGCCTATATGTGGGCCCATCCTGTACCATTTCGGGGAAAATGCCGCCTCGGGCGTTCCGCTGGGGAAATATGTGAGTTGTACGGGCTTGCTTTTGAAGCCTTGAGTCGTGCCTGACCTGATGATGATGCTCCGTGGGGAGTAAAACTTGCCTTTCGGGGCGTAGGTGTACCCGTATGCCGACACATCACGCCTTGGATGTAGCATACCGGGGAAAAGTTGACTCCGTTGGGGAATTTAAATAGTTTCGCGGGGACTTGCTTCTGAAGTCTGGAGTGTACCTGTATGCTGGCACATAACAACTTGTATGTAACATATAGGCAAAACACTGACTCGTGTTGGGGAGTAAGGTAGCTGCGCGGGGACTTGCTTCTGAAGTCTTGGGTGTACCCGTATGCTGACACATGACAACTTGCATGAAGCATTTCAGGAGAAACACCGCCTTTGATGTTCCGTTGGGAAGCACTAGCTGGCACCTGAAATGTTAGATACATAGGCAGAAATAGCAGGCATAGTATATAGCAAGATAGCACATAGGAAATGCAGTTAGCATCTATAGACTAGCTTGCGCTGGGAAAATGATTTTGCTTAGTTTTGAAATCGAAATCCTGAAAGCAACTCACGTGCTAGGAGATAGGTTTTCAAAATTGAAAGGGGTAGAAATTTGCAGTTTAAATAGACCAAAATTTGACCTTGTCGAAAAGGATTTTCTCAAATGGCTAAGTTTTGCAAACTTTGAAGTGAAAATTTGAGGAGGGAGGTACCGACAGACTCGACTCTGGACGTGACAGGACGACGAGTTGACAGACACGACTTGGACTTTCGAGGGGTTGGATTGTGACTCGGTAGGGGGGTGGGCCACCTAAGATGACAAGACTCTTAAGCTGCGCTATTCCGTAGCCTAGGCGAGTGGCAACACAGTCGAACATGTGTAATAGGAGGATTGCAGTAGTCTGTAATGAGACTGTTTTTGCAGGACTCAGCAGTGGCAATGTTGTAGTCTAGTGTTCTTTGAACGTTTGATTTTGGGGTATAGTCCCAAAAGTGGGTATTGCTTCGAGTCCTTGATAGATTCTCGTCTTTGACTGAGCCGAGTACTAGGACACACTATAGAAAGGTGGCTAGATTTTTGAAAGTATTTGAATTATGTGGGTGGATGGAGAACTTCTGCCTAAGAGAAGCCCCCAGGACGACAAAGCTAACTGTTGAGAACATGACAGTGTCGTGACAGGAATGATGGTGCTTTTTGAACGTGTGTCAATGTGGGTGGTTGTGCCCTTGTTGAAAGGCTGCCTACGTATTCACGTGTAGTGAAATCAAACCAAGCCGTAGTTCAGTGGATTGGAAGATATGTTATGGTGCCTAGTTTATTAGGGCTTTATGTGTAACTAGCCACAACGATGGTGTAGGCTAGGTGTGTTCCCAATGATGTCTTGATCAAAGGGGTAGAACAGTTAGGATGTTGATCCCGTGACTGTGAGCGTTCTCCGGGGTAGCCCCCAGAGGTGGTGTGAACTATTTGGGGCATTTTCTATGCCGACCGCAGGTTGAGTTCCCATGTTTGGGGCTGGTAACTGGTTTGGATGTTTTTGGAAATGTGGAGCTAGGTCGCAAGTGGCTTTGATGATTCGAAATCTGGAGCTCGATTTTGTGGAGCTAAGGCTTCGAGGGTAAGGTATTGCAATGTGGTAGGAAAGGGGGAATCCGAGTAAAAATGACTCGGACTTCGATCAGGGTAGGTTTGATAATGCGGGATCTGATTTCCATGTCTGGCCCTAATGGTTAGGGTGTATCCTATGGAGCTAGAATCCTCAAAATTCCGGGCTGTCTCTTAGCCTAGGTCTCGAGAAGGTCTTGAAGGTTGTAATGTGGGAAGGCTAAGTGTGGTGTTAGCTAACCAGCTTGATTGTCTCTCCCCTTTTTGATGATATGGGCATTGATAATTTTTGAATTGACCGTACCCCGGTCAAGGGATTTTCACTTGAGTTGAACGTTGACCACGGTCATGGGTATTTGAATTTTTTGTTTTTGTTTTTTTTTTGGGTTGACCTCTTAGCCCCGGTCGTGGAATCCTTCACTTGAGTTGACTGTGTCCCGGTCAAGGGATTGATCGTATCTGGTCGAGGGATGTTGAGAGTTCTTTTTTGGTCATGGCCAGCTCTTTTGTTTCGGCCTCTTGCTTTTTTTTCTTTGGACTTCTGTTTTTTGTCCAGCTTTTTTTTTTGCTATCCCTCCCTTTGATGTTGTGGGTGGATATGGGGGTGGGCCCATCGGTTGGATTAGGCTTGTGGAGCTAAACCTTTGTAAGGTATAAGCCTAGTTGGTGAGTGCAACTTGCGGTGGAGTACTCTATGGTAAGCATGGTGATTTGGATCTCGGTATTGTCATCATAATTCCGAGCAGGCTTAGTGGGAGCATCGTCCCGAGTTGGTATTTTTGGCATCAAGTCTATAGAGTCACGATGCCTTCTTTTTTGCTTCTGGTCAGACTAACGCCTAAGGTAGGGATTGATCAGTCTTATTGGAGGGGTGTTTATTGTGGGAAATGGGCTTGCCTTCCGTCTTGAACCCAAACTAGGAGACTACCTAGATTTGTCATAGGATTCGATACTGCTCCTACTAGGGGTAGTTATGTGGCTGTCTATGCCGGACATGGAACAGGTAAGGGAAAACATGGGTCTCAGTTCCTGCAGTCATTATAGATGTGCCTATAATAGTCACGTGCATGTGCTCACAGTGTATGATGGTGTTCATCATGTTCTCGGAAACACATAAGGGAAGCATATATGAGAAATAGAAAAGCTGATTTTATTGAATTTTGGAAAGAGGACAGAATACAGTTGACTCTGACTCTGACATTGGAATGAGGATGTAGGATATCCTAGACTCGGACTCAGACTTAGACTCGAATCGAATCCGGACTCCGGGATGAGGTTGTCAGTAATCTTCGGCTTCTAAGGACTCAAATGGATGTCCAGTATAGCCTTCGGTAGAAGCTTTACCCAGATCTTCATTATGTCGAAGATCGTCTTCAATCCTAGTGCCCTTTTCGGTAAGCACTGCAAAGTTTGAAATGCCGGCATACCTAAGATGGACGCGGTAGGAGGGTAGAAGGTTGTTGATGAATGCCTCCACTAGTGTCTTCTCGCTGGGCTTGTCTACCAGCTTAACACTCTCAGCTCGCCAACGTTGAAGGTATTTGGTGAAACCTTCTGTTGGATCTTGGGCCATGACTTCTAATGTCCGCATGGTGGTCTGAAATTCAGTATTATCAGAATAGTTTTTAGCGAACTCGGTAGCCACATCTTCCCAAGTGGGGAATATTTTTGTATTAAGCCTATAGAACCAGGCTTTTGGATATTTCCCGAGGGACGTGCCGAACAGATTGATGAACATGTCGGCTTTGACCCCCTTGATCGCCATAAACGCCTTGAAAGCTCGGAGGTGTAGTAATGGATCCTCCGTCCCTTCGAATATGGGTAACCCTTCTAGATTGAGATCTGTTGGTAGTTTCTCACTAATGGGTGTATAGTCTCGGGAGTTTTCAACTCGGATGTTGTTCTCTTGGGAGGCATGGAATTGTTGTTCGAGCTCACGCACCGTGCTGATCAGTTTAGCAATTGGCCCAGTATTTACCGACCCGTAATTGAAGTCTTGTTCTTCAACGACAGTTAGACGAGCATCCAAGGCCTCTTGGTCGGCTCTTATGAACCCTAGTTGGGTTTCAAACATGGCCTGCTTACTAGCCATGGTTTCTAGCAAAGCCTTCATTTCATTAATGGTGTTTTCCATCTCCCTATTCCCGGTTGTGGATGCCATCCTCTGCGAGAATACCCACGTAATCAGAAATGTTGCTTCGGAACTTGAATACACCAAGGCATAGGAAATAGCGCGGGAGGAGAGACAACTCTGGTTTGACTCGGGTTAGACTCTCCTAAGACAAATATGTAGGGTACGATTCTCGGAGTGATTGTGATTAATCGCCTCGTCGGAGAATAGCCCCAAGTGAGACCAAGGACTCTTGTAGGACTCAGATGGTGTGATATCTAAGTGACTCAAAAGCGGGGTACGTGAGACAACACGTGTAAGACATGACCCTTGGAGCAACCGTCATTGATCGCTCTGCTGAAGGGTAGCCCCCGAGTGAGATTGAAGGTTTTGCTAAGACTCGAGTGTCGGACGAGTGATCCTTAGATGTAAGGATCACGAACCTTTAGCTACAGGGCTATGCCTTGTAAAAGGTTGACTTGGCCTCGAGAAAAAGGCAGACGGGGTAAAGGAAGAAACTCGCGATGTGAGATCGGCAGAGTTTCGACGCTAGAGACCCTTGACTTGACTTGAATAAGGATAGACCCTGTGATTAGGGTAGACCCTTAAGTTAAAGGACTTGAATTGGGATGACTCGACTAACGGATTGAAAGACGTGCAAAATTCCCCTAGGAAAGGTCGTGGGGACCGTCCTGTCGGAGGGAAAGATCGCGTGTGACTTTCTAGTTAGGACTCGAGTGTTTAAACGAACCTTCCATTTACGAGTGTATGACTCGTGTTGGTCGGTTATGCCTTTAGGAAAAGGCGGACTAGGATGGGGAAGAAACCCGTGATGTAGGATCGACGGAGTTTCGACGCTAAAGACCTTCGACAAATTATGAAAAGACCCGAAACACGAATTACGGTAGGTCCTATAATAAGGAAGGTTTTTGAAAAATGATTGAATTTTGAAAATTGAGAGGACGGTCCCGAAATTGGTAATGGGCCAATAGGACCGGGCATTTTGAAATATTAGAATGGTTGCGAGTAACTTCGCGGTTTGAAAATTGAGGAGGCGATCCCGTCTTTTGAAATTGGCAGCATGCCGACAGGGCCGAGTTTTCTTGATAAGTTGAATATTTGGAATTTTGAAAATTTGAATATCGGAAAATAAATTTCCGAAAATTTGAAAATCGAAAATAAGATCCCGAAGATTTGAAAATCAAAAACGGCATCTCGGAGATTTGAAAATCGAGAATCACATCTCGAGGATCTAAAAAATCGAAATGGAATTTTGAAATTTGAAAATCGAAATGGAATTTGAAAATTCGAAAATCAAATGGTGGATCGGAAATTCGAATTTTGAAATGGACAGCATGCCGGTTAGAAAATAGGCTATTTTGAGTCAAATCGTAAGTCTAAATTTCGGCAGCATTCCAAGTTTTGAAAATTAGATATTTTGAAAAGATGGGTCCCGAAACGGATAGTATTTCGGGTTTTTCAAAATTTGGGTGTTTTTGGAAAGATGCATTTTTTTTGAAATGACGGTTTTTTGAAAAATGACACGGAAACCAAGCAGCACATAGTCAAACAAGCATTATAACGACGCGTATGTATGCTTTACACTAAGTCTCGGTCGGTCACAATAGGGTCTATACCAACAACGATCGCATTCTCACGAAACGGGACGGACTTCCTAGCCGATTTGGAACTAGGACCTGCCGTAAAACCCCGGTGAGTTCCGCCATCGAAGTCTTTAGCGCACCCATGTAGGAATGCACCGTGGTATAGTGGGACGTTGGTCACAAGTAACCGGCCCGGGCAAAATTTGGGTTATGCATGAATCATTAAACTAATGCGCACACACTAATATACGAACGATTTCTCTTCGAGTCTCACCCTAGGAACCCCGATGACATGTGGTACATCAGGTATCCCCAGCGGAGTCGCCAAATTGTGGACATGACGTAGGTCCACCCCGACGCGGCCACGCGCGGGTTTGGGTAGGCGAATGAATCTCGTGGTGAGATTGCTCTCGGGTTCGAAATTTAAGTCAAAATGGAGTCGCCACCGAATTTTGTGGTTATTCGGAACCATACGAGCCCACTCTAATGTCGTCATGGGCTATACACAAAGTAAGCCCACTTCGATTTCAGAGTTCATTGGGCTCGTCCCTTTGCATTATTATACCGATACCGTTTACACCGGCTTTCGTATATAAAATGACTCTCGTGCGCCAATGGTTTCGGGCATCCGGAAACCAAGGTTCTGAGTAAGGGGTGAAGGTACGTGTTGGGAAGCCCACTAAGGACACCCAACCCCGCCCGCACATGGCGGCCTCTACTAAGACATCGTTCGTGTTCGTGTGCGCGCGCTAGTAAAATGACTAAATGATATGCAAACAGCGTTTTCGGGCTAAGCATGCGAGTTGTTGATTAACTACGTCATTTAATGCATCTTGATTCACGTCAAAGTGATTTAGCATGTGATGTTCATTTAAGGCAATAAATGGCAAACATCAAATAATAGAAAACTCGTAAATAAATTACAAATTACACGGGCGGAATACAACCCGGAATTCACAATACAACGAGCAATAAGATAGAATAATTGAATTGAATAAGAAGAGCGATAAATAAATACACGACTCGACAAAGACCCGTATACAATAACCGCACACTAGATCGTGAATTAGTTAGACGGACAAACTTTAATTAATTATGCATTATATTGCATATTAATCAAAGGACGGAGGTTCGAGACCTAGGTGTGGTGCTAACCCGATCTCGAACCTCGATGCCTTGTCCCGACTTATCACCTCGAGAAATGGAGTCTAAATTAATTATGTGTCGGATACGACTAAAGAGTCGTCGACATAAAATTAATAGTGCGAGACCGTCGATCAAAGTCGTTTTAAGTGATATGATATGCATGAGTTTTGAAAAATAGGATCACGTGATTGACTTTACACGTGTCGACTAAAAGTCGTAAGAAAATGACGAGGCTCGAATGTTGCATTAAAGCTCTCGGATTACTGGGCTACAGGACCCACTCGATCGAGTCATGGCATGGACTCGGTCGAGTGCGCCTTTAAGGTAGCTACTGTCCAGTTTTTGGTGTGCTACTCGATCGAGTGGGCTTGTGCACTCGATCGAGTTCCTTCTGTACGGGTGTTTAATTAGTGTTTTAAAACGACCCATTTTATAGCTTTTATGTTTTTGAATCGAGATGCAATTAGGCTAAATATAAATATTGTCCAATTTATATTAGTTTAAATCTCGATGGCTCGTCATACTCGACATTCGGTTATAGAACCGACATCTAGTATTTAGAGCGAATTTGCAAAATCGAGTTTGATCGGGCTAGAACAAATATCGATTCCCTCCGCGTCATAATGTCGTAATCAATCCTTTCGGATCGTGTGACAATTAATTCGGCGTCAATGGGTTTCGTCCTAATCCGATTTGTCGATGATTCTTTAGAATAATATTTTGAAAGAAATGTGGTCGGACATATTTAACGACGAATCTCCACGATCTATTACGCCCTTAAGTGTTTAGGGCGGCGCACCTCGAAGGGCGCCACCTCCAATACGACTTGTAAAGGGATTAAATAGACTTTAGGCGGAATTCGTAATTAAACATATTCGACCCAAAAATTCGACCGTCGTTGCAAACTTAAGTCCTCGGCATTTTAATATCGTAATTTGGCCTTAAGGCCTACGATCATTAATTTAGCCTCAACGGACGTTGCTCGGATCGTTTTGAAAATAGTTTTGTTAAATAATTATACGCGGTATTAATATTATAACAAAATGTAAATGACGATAATTAAATGTTAGAAGTTAGAATACGATAAGTAAATGTTAGATGTTAGTTGACATAAAATAAAATGTTAGTAGCAAAATTAAAATGTTAGTAACGAAAATGAAATGTTAGTGTTAGTAGTTAGTAGTTAGTAGTTAATAATAATAATAATAATAATAATAATAATAATAATAATAATAATAGTAGTAATAGTAATAGTAATAATAATAATAATACATATATAATCGAAAAAGAGAAAGGAGATGTCGGGATTGAATTACACCCTCAACCTACATGCTTAATGGCCTCGGAAACGAACTCGTAGTAGCGGCGTGTGCGCGGGAGTGTCGAGATATGTAGGGTGAGTTAGGGTGTGTTTGGTTAGGGAGAGGATGCTCTCGGGTCTTTGGTGAGTTTTGATCTCGAGTTTTGAATGTGTATGTGTTGATTGTGTATAAATGAATGTGTATGAATGTGGAAGATTGAAAGGTGGTAATGTGTAGTGTAGTATGGTAGGATTAGGGTAGAAAGTGTAGACTAAGAATGCATGGGAAAAGCTTGTGAAATGAATGGGGTTAAGGGGTTATTTATAGGAGAAACCCCACGACCTAGGGTCACTCGATCGAGTGCCCTAGTGCACTCGGTCGAGTGCCTTCAGAAATGAATCTGGTCCGGTTTTTGAGGCTCCACTCGACCGAGTGGGTCAATCCACTCGATCGAGTGGATCAATTAGGATGAGATATTTTAGGAATGATTTGTTGACTTTTTTTGAATGATTTGGTTGTTGTGACTTGATTCATTTTGTGTACTTGGACATAATGTGAGGCTGGTTCGTCTCGGGATTCGACTTTGACCGGGTTTTGACTCGGTCGCTAAAAGACGGTTTTATTTCCGGTGACGGTTTTGACCCAAATTAGTCTCATTTTATTGGAAACGGCCCACTGGGCCTGGGTTTGAGGTCGGTTTTGAGAGATTTGCACTCCGCTAAATGCCCACGTCGGATACTATTGATTCCGAGTCCGTATTCGAGCGTATTAAGTCACGTTTACGTCCGATCATCATCGGGTGTTTTGTCGGGAACTGCTATAGACACTAGCAGGCAAAATGCGGGTGTCTACACACGTGTAAAGTCAATCACGTGATCCTATTTTTCAAAACTCATGCATATCATATCACTTAAAACGACTTTGATCGACGGTCTTGCACTATTAATCTTGTGTCGACGACTCTTTAGTCGTATCCGACACATAATTAATTTAGACTCTATTCCTCGATGTGATAAGTTGGGACAAGGCATCGAGATTCGGGATCGGGCTAGCACCACGTCTAGGTTCCATATCTCCGTCCTCCGTTTAATACACAATATAATGTGTATTTAATCGAAGTTCGTCCCTTTGCACAACTTACGGTCTAGTTTATATTTATTATATACGGGTCCGTTTCTAGTTAACGTTTACCATTTCCTATTCGATTATTCTATTTTATTGCTCGTTGTATTTTGAATTCCGGGTTGTATTCCGCCCGTGTAATTTGTAATTTATTTACGAGTTTTCTATTATTTGATGTTTGCCATTTATTTATTTAAATGAACATCGCATGCTAAATCACTTTGACGTGAATCAAGATGCATTAAAATGACGTAGCTCACATTTAATTCGCATGCTTAGCCGAAAACGTTGTTTGCATATCATTTAGTCGTTTCACTAGCGCGCGCACACGAACACGAACGATGTCTTAGTAGAGGCCGCCATGTGCGGGCGGGGTTGGGTGTCCTTAGTGGGCTTCCCAACACGTACCCTCACCCCTTACTCAGAACCTTGGTTTCCGGATGCCCGAAACCATTGGCGCTCGAGAGTCATTCTATATACGAAAGCCGGTTTAAACGGTATCGATATTGCAATGCAAAGGGACGAGCCCCATAAACTCCGAAATCGAGGTGGGCCGTACTTTGTGTACAGCCCATGACGATATAGAGTGGGCTTGTATGGTTCCGAATAACCACAAAATTCGGTGGCGACTCCATTTTGACTTAAATTTCGAACCCGAGAACAATCTCACCACGAGATTCATTCGCCTACCCAAACCCGCGCGTGGCCGCGTCGGGGTGGACCTACGTCATGTCCACAATTTGGCGTCTCCGCTGGGGATACCTGATGTACCACATGTCATCGGGGTTCCTAGGGTGAGACTCGAAGAGAAATCGTTCGTATATTAGTGTGCGCGCATTAGTTTAATGATTCATGCATAACCCAAATTTTGCCCGAGCCGGTTACTTGTGACCGACGTCCCACTATACCACGGTGCATTCCTACATGGGTGCACCAAAGACTTCGATGGCGGAACTCGCCGGGGTTTTACGGCAGGTCCTAAGCCCAAATCGGCTAGGGAGTCTGTCCCGTTTCGCGAGAATGCTATCGTTGTTGGTATAGACCCTATTTTGACCGACCGAGACTTAGTGTAAAGCATACATAAGCATCGTTGTAATGCTTGCTTGACTACGTGCTACTTGCTTTCCGTGTCATTTTTTTCAAAAACCGTCATTTCAAAAATGCATCTTTCCAAAAATACCAAATTTTGAAAAACCCGAAATACTGTCCGTTTCGGGACCCGTCTTTTCAAAATATCCAATTTTCAAAATTCGAAATGCTGCCAAAATTTAGACTGACGATTTGACTCAAAATAGCCTATTTTCCAGCCGGCATGCTGTCCATTTCAAAATTCGAATTTCATCCACCATTCGATTTTCGAATTTTCAAATTCCATTTCGATTTCAAATTTCAAAATTCCATTTCTATTTTTTTTTTTCAGATCCTCGAGATGTGATTCTCGATTTTCAAATCTCCGAGATGCCGTTTTCGATTTTCAAATCTTCGGGATCTTATTTTCAATTTTCAAATTTTCGGAAATTTATTTTCGATGTTCAAAATTTCAAAATTCCAAATATTCAACTTATCAAAAAAAACTCGGCCCTGTCGGCATGGTGCCAATTTCAAAAGACGGGATCGCCTTCTCAATTTTCAAAACGCGAAATTACTCGCAACCATTCTAACCTTTCAAAATGCCCGATCCTATTGGCCCACTACCAATTTCAGGACCGTTCTCTCAATTTTCAAAATTCAATCATTTTTCAAAAACCTTCCTTATTATAGGACCTACCGTAATCCCTGTGTCGGGTCTTTTCATGATTTGTCGAAGGTCTGTAGAGTCGAAACTCCGTCGATCCTACATCACAGGTTTCTTCCCCATCCTAGTCCGCCTTATCCTAAAGGCATAACCGACCAACACGAGTCATACACTCGTAAATGGAAGGTTCGTCTGAACACTCGAGTCCTAACTAGAAAGTCACACGCAATCTTTCCCTCCGACAGGACGGTCCCCACGACCTTTCCTAGGGGAATTTTGTCCGTCTTTCAATCTGTTAGTCGAGTCGTCCCAATTCAAGTCCTTTAACTTAAGGGTCTACCCTAATCACAGGGTCTATCCTTATTCAAGTCAGGTCAAGGGTCTCCAGCGTCGAAACTCTGCCGATCTTACATCGGGAGTTTCTTACCTTACCCCGTCTGCCTTCCCTCGAGCCCGAGTCAACCTTTTACAAGGCATAGCCCTGTAGCTCAAGGTTTGTGGTCCTTACAGCTAAAGGGTCACTCGTCCGACACTCGAGTCTTAGCAAAATCTTCAATCCCACTCGGGGGCTACCCTTCAGCAGAGCGATTTATCACGGTTGCTCTAAGGGTCATGTCCTACACGTGGTGTCTCACGTGTGTCACTTTCGAGTCATTCAGATGCCGCACCATCTGAGTCCTATTAGAGTCTTCAGTCTCACTTGGGGGCTGTCCTCCACCCGAGCATGCGACCACAGTCACCTTAAGGGGTACCTTACGTTCATCATACATCGGCGTCCTTATGATGTCTTCTTCGAGTCGTACCTATGCTACGAACACCCGAGTCTCCTAAAGGTTTAGGTCGCCACGGTTGGTCCAACCACGTGACGCGGTCAAACACGGTCGCCCCATTTTCGGACTTACCCTCGTGCAGCTTGAATCTCATCGTCGAGTCCAAGCCAGGGTTGTTACCTCGTCTAGGTCAACGTTCGAGTATCCCGGTCCAAGAGTCTTTGTCGACCCGTCACCCCGGGCCATGTCTAGTTTGACTCCCTCTCTTGGATTCGCGCAAAGTCAAGTTTAGGCGAGTCGTGGCACCTGTCATTTCCTCCAATCAAGGACCTTACCAAAAAGAAACGACCAACCAAGTATCCGAAAGTCCGGATTCGATTCGAGTCTAAGTCTGAGTCCGAGTCTAGGATATCCTACATCCTCATTTCAAAGTCAGAGACAGAGTCAAATGTATTCTGTCCTCTTTTCAAAATTCAATAAAATCAGCTTTTCTATTTCTCATATATGTTTCCCTTATGTGTTTCCGAGAACATGATGAACACCATCATACACTGTGAGCACATGCACGTGACTATTATAGGCACATCTATAAAGACTGCAGGAACTGAGACCCATGTGTTTCCCTTACCTGTTCCACGTCCGGCATAGACAGCCATATAACTACCCCTAGTAGGAGCGGTATCGAATCCTATGATAAATCTAGGTAGTCTTCTAGTTTGGGTTCAAGACGGGAAGCAAGCCCATTTCCCACAATAAACACCCCTCCAATAAGACTAACCAATCCCTACCTTAGGTGTTAGTCTGACCAGAAGCAAAAAAGAAGCATCGTGACTCTATAGGCTTGATGCCAAAAATACCCAACTCGGGACGATGCTCCCACTAAGCCTGCTCGGAATTATGATGACAATACCGAGATCCAAATCACCATGCTTACCGTAGAGTACTCCACCGCGAGTTGCACTCACCAACTAGGCTTATACCTTACAAAGGTTTAGCTCCACAAGCCTAATCCAACCGATGGGCCCACCCCCATATCCACCCACAACATCAAAGGGAGGGATAGCCGGAAAAAAAATCTGGACAAAAAACAGAAGTCCAAAGAAAAAAACAAAAGGCCGAAACAAAAGAGCTGGCCATGACCAAAAAAGAACTCTCAACATCCCTCGACCAGATACGATCAATCCCTTGGTTGGGACACAGTCAACTCGAGTGAAGGATCCCACGACCGGGGCTAAGAGGTCAACCCAAAAAAAAAAATTAAAAATTTCAAATACCCATGACCATGTTTAACGGTCAACTCAAGTGAAAGCTCCTTGACCGGGGTACGGTCAATTCAAAAATTATCGATACCTATACCATCAAAAAGGGGAGAGACAATCAAGTTGGTCAGCTAACACCACACTTAGCCTTCCCACATTGCAACCCTCAAGACCTTCTCGAGACCTTGGCTACGAGACAGCCCGGAATTTTGAGGATTCTAGCTCCATAGGATACACCCTAACCATTAGGGCCAGACATGGAAATCAGATCCCGCATTATCAAACCTACCCTGATCGAAGTCCGAGTCATTTTTACTCGACTTCCCCCCTTTCCTTCCACATTGCAATACCATACCCTCGAAGCCTTAGCTCCACAAAATCGAGCTCCAGATTTCGAATCATCAAAGCCACTTGCGACCTAGCTCCACATTTCCAAAACATCCAAACCAGTTACCAGCCCCAAACACGGAAACTCAACCTGCGGTCGGCATAGAAAATGCCCAAATAGTTCACACCACCTCTGGGGGCTACCCCAGAGAACGCTCACAGTCACGGGATCAATATCCTAACTGTTTTACCCCTTTGATCAAGATATCATTGGGAATGCACCTAGCCTACACCATCGCTATGGCTAGTTACACACAAAGCCCTAATAAACTAGACAACATAACATATCTTTCAATCCACTGAACTACGGCTTGGTTTGATTTCACTACACGTGAATACGTAGGCAGCCTTTCAACAAGGGCACAACCACCCATATTGACACAAATTCAGAAAGCACCATCATTCCTATCACGACACTGTCATGTTCTCAACAGTTAGCTTTGTCGTCCTGGGAGCTTCTCTTAAACAGAAGTTCTCCATCCACCCACATAATCCAAATACTTTCAAAAATCTAGCCACCTTTCTATAGTGTGTCCTAGTACTCGGCTCAGTCAAAGACGAGAATCCGTCAGGGACTCGAAGCAACACCCATTTTGGGACTATACCCCAAAACCAAAGATCCAAAAAAGCACCAGACTATAACATTGCTACTACTAAGTCCTGTCGTTACAGTCTCGTTACAGACTACTGCAGCCACCCTATAGCACATCCTTCTCATTTCGATGTTCGACTGTGTTGCCACTCGCCTAGGCTACGGAATAGCGCAGCTTAAGAGTCTTGTCATCTTAGGTGGCCCACCCCCCTACCGAGTCACATTCCAACCCCTTCGAGATGCCAAGTCGTGTCTGTCAACTCGTCCGGTCACGTCCAGAGTCGAGCCTGTCGATATGTTTCTCCCTTCAAATTCTCATTTTAAAAATTTGCAAAACATAGCCATTTGAGAAAATCCTTTTCGACAAGGTCAAATTTCGGTCTATTTAAACTACAAATTTCTTTTCTACCCCTTTCAATTTTGAAAACCTATCTCCTAGCACGTGAGTTGCTTTCAGGATTTCGATTTCAAAACTTAAGCAAAAATCATTTTCCCAGCGCAAGATAGTCTATAGATGCTAACTGCATTTCCTATGTGCTATCTTGCTATATACTATGCCTGCTATTTCTGCCTATGTATCTAACATTTCAGGTACCAGCTAGTGCTTCCCAACGGAACATCAAAGGCGGTGTTTCTCCTGGAATGCTACATGCAAGTTGTCATGTGTCGGCATACGAGTACACCCAAGACTTCAGAAGCAAGTCCCCGCGCAGCTACTTTACTCCCCAGCGTGAGTCGGTGTTTCTCCTGGAATGCTACATCCAAAATGTGATGTGTCGGCATACGAGTACACCTATGACTTCAAAGGCAAGTTCGACTCCCCACGGATCTATCATCATCAGGACAGGTATGACCTTCTGCTTATGGCTGGCGAGCCCTTCACGCAAGTCTAATGGACTATAAACGACCTGACCGGAAGGCTGCCAGGTCGTAATCCTCGATTGGCCTTGTAGCTACTCTGACTTTCGCCTTGTCCAAGCCTCAGTCAGAGTGGGGGCTCTGTAGACACCCGCATTTTGCCTGCTAGTGTCTATAGCAGCTTCCGACAAAACACTCAATGATGATCGGACGCTAACGTGACTTAATACTCTCGAATACGGACTCAGTATCAATAGTATCCGACGTGGGCATTTATCGGAGTAATAATCTCACAAAACAGACCTTAAATCCAGGCCCAGTGGGTCGTTCCGAGCAAAACGAGACTAATTTGGGCCAAAACCGTCACCGGAAATAAAACAGCCTTTTAGCGACCTAGTCAAAACCCGGTCAAAGTCGAATCCCGAGACAAACCAGCCTCACATTATGTCCAAGTACACAAAATGAATCAAGTCACAACAACCAAATCATTCAAAAAAAGTCAACAAATCATTCCTAAAATATCTCATCCTAATTGATCCACTCGATCGAGTGGATTGACCCACTCGGTCGAGTGAAGTCTCAAAAAACGGACCAGATTCATTTCTGAAGACACTCGACCGAGTGCACAAGGACACTCGATCGAGTGACCCTAAACCGGGGTATTTCCCTATAAATACCCCATCACCCCAACACATTACACAACTCTTTCAACCTTTTACCACCTTCAAAAAACAAGGTTTTTCCAACCCTTTCAATCCTCATTCAACCTTACACATTTTAAACCTTCATCATCTTGAGTTCTAGGCACTCATACACATACACACACACATACATATTCAAAATCCCGAGATCAAAACTCGTCAAAGACATACACCATAACTCTACTTACATATCTCGACACTCCCGCGCTCACGCCGCCACTACGAGTCCGTTTCCGAGATCATTTAAGCATGTAGGTTGAGGGTGTCATTAAATCCAATCATCTCTTTCTCCTTACTCTTTTCTTTTCGATTATATAAATATATGTATTATTATTATTATTATTATTATTATTATTATTATTATTACTAACTACTAACTACTAACACTAACATTTCATTTTCGTTACTAACATTTTAATTTTGCAATCTAACATTTTATTTTATGTCAACTAACATCTAACATTTAATTATCGTCATTTACATTTTGTTATAATATTAATACCGCGTATAATTATTTAACAAAACTATTTTCAAAACGATCCGAGCAACGTCCGTTGAGGCTAAATTAATGATCGTAGGCCTTAAGGCCAAATTACGATATTAAAATGCCGAGGACTTAAGTTTGCAACGACGGTCGAATTTTTGGGTCGAATATGTTTAATTACGAATTCCGCCTTAAGTCTATTTAATCCCTTTACAAGTCGTATTGGAGGTGGCGCCCTTCGAGGTGCGCCGCCCTAAACACTTAAGGGCGTAATAGATCGTGGAGATTCGTCGTTAAATATGTCCGTCCACATTTCTTTCAAAATATTATTCTAAAGAATCATCGACAAATCGGATTAGGACGAAACCCATTGACGCCGAATTAATTGTCACACGATCCGAAAGGATTGATTACGACATTATGACGCGGAGGGAATTGATATTTGTTCTAGCCCAATCAAACTCGATTTTGCAAATTCGCTCTAAATACTAGATGTCGGTTCTATAACCAAATGTCGAGTATGACGAGCCATCGAGATTTAAACTAATATAAATTGGACAATATTTATATTTAGCGTAATTGCATCTCGATTCAAAAACATAAAAGCTATAAAATGGGTCGTTTTAAAACACTAATTAAACACTCGTACAGAGAGCACTCGATCGAGTGCACAAGCCCACTCGATCGAGTAGCACACCAAAAACTGGTCAGTAGCTACCTTAAAGGCGCACTCGACCGAGCCCATGCCATGACTCGATCGAGTGGGTCCTGTAGCCCAGTAATCCGAGAGCTTTAATGCAACATTCGAGCCTCGTCATTTTTTTTACGACTTTTAGTCGACACATGTAAAGTCAATCACGTGATCCCATTTTTCAAAACTCATGCATATCATATCACTTAAAACGACTTTGATCGACGGTCTTGCACAATTAATCTTGTGTCGACGACTCTTTAGTCGTATCCAACACATAATTAATTTAGACTCTATTCCTCGATGTGATAAGTTGGGACAAGGCATCGAGATTCGGGATCGGGCTAGCACCACGTCTAGGTTCCATATCTCCGTCCTCCGTTTAATACACAATATAATGTGTATTTAATCGAAGTTCGTCCCTTTGCACAACTTACGGTCTAGTTTATATTTATTATATACGGGTCCGTTTCTAGTTAACATTTACCATTTCCTATTCGATTATTCTATTTTATTGCTCGTTGTATTTTGAATTTCGGGTTGTATTCCGCCCGTGTAATTTGTAATTTATTTACGAGTTTTCTATTATTTGATGTTTGCCATTTATTTATTTAAATGAACATCGCATGCTAAATCACTTTGACGTGAATCAAGATGCATTAAAATGACGTAGCTCACATTTAATTCGCATGCTTAGCCGAAAACGTTGTTTGCATATCATTTAGTCGTTTCACTAGCGCGCGCACACGAACACGAACGATGTCTTAGTAGAGGCCGCCATGTGCGGGCGGGGTTGGGTGTCCTTAGTGGGCTTCCCAACACGTACCCTCACCCCTTACTCAGAACCTTGGTTTCCGGATGCCCGAAACCATTGGCGCTCGAGAGTCATTCTATATACGAAAGCCGGTTTAAACGGTATCGATATTGCAATGCAAAGGGACGAGCCCCATAAACTCTGAAATCGAGGTAGGCCGTACTTTGTGTACAGCCCATGACGATATAGAGTGGGCTTGTATGGTTCCGAATAACCACAAAATTCGGTGGCGACTCCATTTTGACTTAAATTTCGAACCCGAGAACAATCTCACTACGAGATTCATTCGCCTACCCAAACCCGCGCGTGGCCGCGTCGGGGTGGACCTACGTCATGTCCACACATAGGCATTTTACGGATTACAAATTTCACAAAACCAACCTCAAATTCAGGCCCAGTGGGTCGTTTCGAGTCAAATAACACTAATTTGGGTCGAATCCGACACCAGGGGTAAAACCGTCTTTTAGCGACCGAGTCAAAACCTGGTCAAAGATATTTCCCGAGACTTGTGGGCTGACCGTGATGTCTCACGTGTCCAATTCGGACCCCAACTCTACAAAATCAGCTACACAAAATAATAAACAAGTTCGTTTAAGGGTAGAATTCGATCTCAAGTAGGAATCCTATCCGAAAACCGATTCAAACACCCAACCGAGTGTAAAACACTCGGCCGAGGAGCATGAACCAGCCGAGACTCCTCTTTCTTCCTTCACAAGAAAACGGAATTCTCGTTTTCCTCAGCTTCTTACCCAAGCGGTAATTCTAGTACAAACACATCTCTCCTAAGTCAAGGTCGGAAACCCATATAAATAGAACCTCCCATTCAACACTTTAGAGACGAACAATTACCAACCGATAATTAGCAAGACATTCAGTCATTATCGACATCAACCTTTCACATCAATCATCCTTACACTTAGCATCGAGAAACCGATATTACAAACCCGAAGGAAACCGGTCCAATTCCCGACACCCTTCACCCGTCTCGTCCAAACCGACCCCCCTAGCCGAACCAAATATTACTCGACGCTCCCGTGCCTAGCCACATTTCGACGAGCCCCGATCTGAGTCAACAAAAGCATGTAGGTTGAGGGTGTACCAAACCCGATCTCTCCTTTTCTTCTCCGTCTTTCTCTTCGTCCGTTTTCCTTATGGGTCAAGAGTCGTTTTTTTAATTTTTTTTCTAATATCGTTATTAACGAAAAACTATTTTCATAACAAATATTCTTAAACATACAATATCGATTTTTCTATAATCGAATATTGTATCGAAAAGAATTATATTAAGATCTCGACGATGTCAAAAAATCGTTACATTCTTTTTCGTTCAAAATTCTTTTCTTTTACTTTTCGTTCAAAACAAACAATTTTACAAAACCTTTTTTTAACTCATTCCGAATATTCGATATCGATTTCATAATCGAATATTGGATACGACGAATATCGAAAACATAAATCGAATACAAATTAATTCATATTTTGTACGCGATTTATCAAAAATAACAATTTTCGAACAACGAGCGAAAACGGGACAGGCCCGCACGCGAGTCGCGCCCCTCACAGGCGACTCGCGTACGAGTATGAAACCCGCGCTCCTTTTTTCAACTTTTTCGTTCGTTTTTTTTTTTTTTTTTCGAAACGATTTCTAAAATTTACATCTTTTCCAAAACTATTCCTAATATTTGATATTGATTTCGTAGTCAATTATCGAATATAGCGAATATCGAAAATATTAATTCGAGTACGAATCATGCAATATTCGTACGCGATTTAATAAATCGAATTTTCAGAAAACCGCGTCCAAAACCAGCCCGACACGCAACTCGCCGGCGCCCCGGGCGAGCCGCGCGGCCGGCTGTCCCGACGCACCCTTTTCGTTCTTTTTTATATTTTTTCGAACATCTTTTTTTATACAAAATAACGTCTTTTCAACAATATTTTTCAGATTTCGATTTTTCTCGATTTCGTATATTTATTTCTTGCTATTATTATTTACAAATCGATACTAACTCGTTTGTTCATCTTTTGTAGCAAATTCATCCTTTTTATTTCATTTGTTTTATTATACTAAAACGAATCTCACATGATAAATTCAACTTTGACGTTAATTAATTTTTCATGCATTAAACCGACTTAGCAACCCATTCAATTCCTCACATGCTTAGGAAATCAATGTTTGCATATCATTCATCGTATTAATAACGCGCGCATTAAAACGTTATTCGATATCCTAGTAGAGGCCGCTAATGTGCGGGCGGGGTTGGGTGTTCTTAGTGAACTTCCCAACACGTACCCTCACCCCTTACTCAGAACCGTGGTTTCCGGATGTCCGAAATCATTGGCAACGAGAGTCATTCAATATGCGATTAACCGCTCAAGCCGGCATCTATATCGAACTGCAAAGGGACGAGCCCAATAAACTCTGACATCGGAACTGGGCCGTATTTTGTACACGGCCCACTACGGCATAGAGTGGGCTCGAACGGTTCCAAATAAACATAAAATTCGGTGGCGACTCCGACTTCGATTTAAATTTCCATTTGACCATCTCATGGAGATTCATTCGCCTCCCCAAACCCGCGCGTGGCCGCGTCGGGGTGGACCTATGTCATGTCCACAATTTGGCGACTCCGCTGGGGATTTACTGATGCGTTAATAACCTTCGGTATCCTTCAGGGTGAGACTCGAATAGAAATCGTTTGACTAGTACAATACGCGTTTTAGTTTTACGGTTCATGCATAACCCTATTTTTCCCGGGCCGGTACTGCTGACCGACGTCCCACTATACCATTGATATAGTCCAAATAGGTTATGTCAAAGGTGTCCATTAGCCGATTCGTATGGGTTTTACGGCATGTCCTAATCTCAACTCGAGTTAGGGAGTCCGCCCCGATTCTCGATAGGCTATGTACACTGGTATAGACCCTTATAGACTGACCGAGACTTAGCTTAAGAGCATACATGGTGTCATTATACTGTTTCCATGACTACGTGCTACTTGATCCACATCTTTTATTCAAAAACCGTCATTTTTCAAAAATTTGCATCCTTTTCAAAATATCCAATTTCAAAAACCCGGACATATACCGAATTTAGGACTTATGATTTTACTCAAAATAGCCCTTTTTCTAGCCGGTATTATGCCCAATTTAAAACTCGAAACTATTTTCGAACTTGCAAAACCGTCGCCTGGTTCGATTTCCGTTTTTTTTTCTTTCGAAAAAAAAACCGGGCCATCCCCCGAATTTCTCTTCGGGCTTTCAAAAATTCAAAATTTCTGACTTCTCAAAAAATTCAAGCCCGATGACATTTTCGCCAATTTTAAAAGTCGGGATCCTGTTTCGATTTTCAAATTTTCGGAAATTCATCTTCGATATTCAAAATTCCAAAATTCCAAAAATGCATTTTTTCGAAAATATTCAAATTTTAAAAAATCGGAAAGCTGCAGAAATTTAGACTTAAGATTTGACTCAAAACAAGCATATTTTCTAGCTGGCATGCTGCCCATTTCAAAATTCGAATTTCTGATCCACCATTCGATTTTCGAATTTTCAAAATTCAATTTCGGTTTTAAATTTTTCGAGATAACAGTTTCAATTTTCAAAATTTTCGAGATACCAGTTTCTATTTTCAAAATCTTCAAGATGCCATTTTCAATTTTCAAATCTTCGAGATGCCGTTTTCGATTTTCAAATCTTCGGGATCTCATCTTCAATTTTCAAATTGTCGGAAATTCCTTTTTTTCGATACTGAAGTTTCAAAATTCAAAATATTCAACTTTTCAAAAACCCATAATGCTACCGAAATTAGGATTTACAATTTGACTCAAAGTAGCCTATTTTGCAGCCGGTATTCTGCCCATTTCAAAACTCGATTTTTTTTTCGAACTTTCAAAATTATGGCCCGATGCACTTTTTCGTTTTTTCGAAAAAATTGGGCCATCCACCGAGACTTCTCGGATTTTCCAAAAGAATCTCTTTTTCAAAACCTTCCTCTTCTTAGGACTTCCCGTATTTAGCAGTGTTGGGTCGTGTCATAAGTCATCAAAGTCTTTAGCGTCGAAACTCCGTCGATCTTATATCACGAGTTTCCTCCCTATCCCAGTCCGCCTTATTTTACTAAGGCAAGGCCCACCTACGTAGGACATACTCCTACAAAAGTTGGCCCAGTTACACAATCGAGTCTAAAGTGGAGGAACGTCCCACGTGAACCTCCTTTCAAACAGGACCCAGCCCACATAGCTGGATCCTAAAGGAGACCCACCTTTTACGAGTCACCCGTCTAGGTGTCCTTTCCGAGTCATTTCCTTTTCAGGCTTTTCCCCACTCGGGGGGCTACCCTTCAGCAGAGCGATCAATCACGATTGCTCTAATGGTCATGTCTTGCACGTGTTGTCTCACGTATCCCACTTTCGAGTCACTTAGATGTCATACCATCTGAGTCTCTAGCCTTACTCAGGGGGCTGTCCTCCACTCGAGCAGTCAACCACGGTTACCCTAGAGAGTACCTGTGGACATGACATAGGTCCACCCCGACGCGGCGAAGCGCGGGTTTTGGGGAGGCGATAGAATTTCCATATGAGATGGATCGAATAGAATTTTAAATCGAAGTAGGAGTCGCCACCGAATTTTATGGTTATTCAGAACCATTCGAACCCACTCTATGTCGTAGTGGGCCATACTTAAAGCCTGGCCCATTTCCGATGTCAGAGTTTATCGGGTTCGTCCCTTAGCATATCGATACAGATGCCGACTGGGCGGTTAATCGTATATTGAATGACTCTCGTTGCCAATGGTTTCGGACATCCGGAAACCACGGTTCTGAGTAAGGGGTGAGGGTACGTGTTGGGAAGTTCAGCGAGAACACCCAACCCCGCCCGCACTTAGCGGCCTTTACTAAGATATCGTTCGGTTTTGTGTACACGCGTTATTTCGACGATGAAATGATATGCAGAGATTATTTTCCTAAGACATGTGAGGAAAGTAGACAAATGGGTTGCTAGGTCGTTTAATGCATGTTAAACTACTAACGTCAAGGTTATTTAGCATGTGAGTTCGTTTTAGTCTAATAAAACGATAAAAAAGAATATGAGATAACAAATTGCTACAAACACGAGAAAACGAGTTAGTAACGATTGAAATAATAATATAGGAAAGAAATATGAAATCGAGAAAATAAATATTAATCGAAATCTGAAAAATATAGTTTAAAACGTTGTTTTGTATAAAAAACGATGTTCGAGAAAGAATAAAAAAGAACGAAAAAGACGCGTTTGGGTCGAGAGCCGCGCGACTCGCCCGAGACTCATGCGGGTCGCGTGGCGGCCTTATTTCGACAACGGTTTTCGGAAATTTTTTGATTAAATCACGTACGAATATCGCATAACTCGTACTCGACTTAATATTCTCAATATTCGTTATATTCGATAGCTGATTATCAAAAATTTAGAATAGTTTTGGAAAAGATGTAAATTTAGGAATCGTTTCGTAAAATAAAAATAAAACGAACGAAAACCGTAAAAAAAAAAGGTCCAGACCGTGAGCTGTCCGGCCTTTGGATTTTGTTCGAAAATTATTATTTTTGATGAATCGTATACAAGTTATGAATTAACTTGTATTCGATCCATGTTTTCGATATTCGTCGTATCCAATATTCGATTATGAAATCGATATTGAATATTCGGAATGACTTTAGAAAAGGTTTTGAAAAAGTTTGTTTTTGAACGAAAAAGAAGGAAAAGGAATTTTGAACGAAAAGTTGTAAAAAAGGATTTTGAACGAAAAAAATAAAATGAAATCGTCGAAATCTTAATATAATTCTGTTCGATACGATATTCGATTATATAAAATCGGTATCATATTTTAAGAATATTCGATATAGAAAAATAGTTTTTAGTAGTATCGATATTAGAAAAATATATGCGATGAACGACCCATATTAAAATATGAAACGACCGACAAAAATAATAAAAAATGAAGAAAAACGTGAGAAAGAGGGAGAAAGGAAGAAGAATCGGGTTTGGTTTACATCCTCAACCTACATGCTTTGTGTTCTCGGGATAAGGCTCGTCGGACGGTGGCTTAGGCACGGGAGCGTCGAGATGATGCGGGTGAGTTAAGGTGTCGGTTTTTAGAGTGTTTTTGTGTGTGTGCGGGGCGTGGACTCGGCCGGTTTGGACGGGATCGGTTTCGTCAGATTTTTGGAATTATTTCAGGATTACGTCGGGATTTTGGATGTTGTTTTTTGGCTGCTGAAGATTTGTGATTTTTTCGGTATTTTTTGATGTATTGTCCATGTTTATTGTGTTGGACGGGAGGTCCTATTTATAGGGAGTTCCCGACCTTGGTTTAGGAGAGTTTGAATACCGCTTAGGATAGGAAACGTAGGAGTTCGAGGGAAATAAGAATTCCGCTTTCTTGGCCAAGAAGAAAGGGATTTCGGCTGACTTGAAGGTGAATTGGCCGAGTGTTTTACACTCGGTCGGGTACTTGAATCGGTTTTTGGATAGGATTCCTGTTCGAGCTAGAATTACCGCTTGAGTAAGAAGCTGAGGAGAACGAGGATTCCGTTTTCTTGTGAGGGAAGAAAGAGAGGAAAACCGGCTGGTTTGAGGGTGTATTGGCCGAGTATTTGGTACTCGGTCAATGTCTGAATCGGTTTCCGGATAGAATTCCTACTTGAGATCGAATTCTACCTTAAACGGAATTGTTTATTATTTTTGTATGGCTGATTTTTGTAGTATCCGAGTTCAATCCGGATTGGTGGGGGTGACACGGCAGATTTTATGCCTCGGAAAATATCTTTGACCGGGTTTTGACTCGGTCGCTAAAAGACGATTTTACCCCTGGTGACGGTTTCGACCCAAATTAGTGTCATTTGACTCGAAACGACCCACTGGGCCTGGATTTGAGGTTGGTTTTATGAGATTTGTGCTCCTTAAAATGTCTAAACCAAATGTCCATGATTACAAGCCCATATCCGAGTCTATCAAAGCACGTTTACGTCCTATCATCATCGGGTGTTTGGCGGGAACTACTATAGACACCTGGTGGTCAAAATGTGGGTGTCTACAGAGCCCCCACTTTGACTGAGGCTTGGACAAGGCAAAAGTCAGAGTAGCTACCAGGTCAATCAAGGATTAAAACCTGGCAGACTTCCGATCGGGTCGTTTAGGGTCTATTAGACCTGCGTGAAGGGCTCGCCAGCCATAGAATAGAAATCATACCTGGGTTGATGCTGATAATGTCGCGGGAGCTTGCCTAGGAAGCTATGGGTATACCTGTTTGCAGATATATCCTGTCTTAGAATTGCGCAGGAGTTTTTCCACAAGGGAACTTAGAATTCTCGGGGAGTCTTGAGTGTACCTGTATGCTGACATAATTTGTATGTAACATTTAGGCGAAACACTGACTCATGCTGGGGAAAAAGATGATTTTTTCCGAAAAAATTTTGAAAAGGAGAATTTTTGGAAGTTTGAAAATAAGAATGGCTGGGATGACTTTGATTCCTAATTGGATTCTGACACGGATTCCCGAAATTTCCTGGTTAGGCCTATATGCCTAGATGAAACAGGGGAAGTGGTAAAAATCCTATTCCTGTGATGGGTAGGAAGAGGAATATTTTCCATTATAAATAGAGGGCTTTGGTTTCTTATTTTCATATTCCACCCAAATCTTTTTCTTCTATCTCAAAATCCCTTAGACTTTTTAGGATAAAATAAAAGAAACTATTCTTGCGATGGGTATTGACCATTTGACCGCGATGCTTCATGCGTGGGCCCAGGATTTTCGAGATGAAGACAGAGTCCAATTAACTCAAATGGGAATCGTGGCTTTATTCCCCCTTCAGCGACTTAAGGTAGATTCATACTTTCTTGATGCTTGCTTGGCCTTTTGGGATACTACCTTTCATGTTTTTGCATTTCCTCGAGGAGAAATATGTCCTCTTCCTGAAGAGATAGCAGCTATTGGAGGGTGGTGCCCTAATGCTCGTCCTGCTATTCCCCCATTTTATCCCGACCCAAGGAGGAGGCTGAGGGATTTTCTAGGGTTGTCGCATGCTGAGACAACCCGTATGGTGAAGGGAAATTCAGTTTCCCTATTTGACTTGGCTGATAAATTTATGAGCCCAGTTGGTGAAAGAATTACTTCTACCCATAGGCGTAGGGCCTTTGCCTTTTGTATGTTGCATAGATATGCCTTCGAAGGTCGAATGGATGCTGACTCATGCTTAGGTGAGATCAGGCTAATCAGCATAGTTGATCAAATGGAGACAGGTCACAGCCCAGCTTGGCTGATAACTGGGGAGATTATTATGGGTCTTGACGCTAGGAGGCTCGAACCAGGCCAGCAATTAACAGGGGGCATCCGTCTTTTGCAGGTATTTTAATCATTTTTCGATAAAATGCTTGATTTCCGATTTTTTTGCGGTAATCCCGAATTTTACAGAATTTTCCGAAATCTTCAATTTTCCATTTTTTTTTCGAAATTTCTGATTTTGCCGAATTTTCCGAATTTTTTCAATTTTACGAAAATTTTTAATTTTTCCGATTTTGCGAATTTTTCGATTTTTCGAAAGTTTTGCAAATCTGGTTATCCGAACGTCTGTCGATTATAGAGCCCCCGGTGAACATACCCAAATATCGCAGTAGTCAGATCGGTTCAAGGTCTCGCCGAATAAGATCAAGTCATCCCATAACTCAAAAATATTGGGATAAAGAGCTAACATTCCATGGTGGGCCTTTGATCAGGTGGAACGTCGTTTGGTGGTTCCTTTCGAGGTTGACAGGATTAGCTAGGAGAGACAAGGCCCGTTATCTGGTGATTTTGTCTTTGGACTGGACTGTCCATATCTATCCGGACCGTATCTTAAGGCAGTTCGGTTCGTTTCAGGAGATCCCTGAAACTGAGTCAATTATTAGCGTTTCGATCCAGTTGACGGACGCTATGTGTGACACGTGGCTACAGCGGTGGTTTACCCGTGTCATATGGACTATACCTCGCCCTTGTCAAACCACTTGGGTTTCTGAATCCTATCGAAAATGGACTTCTGAAGAATCCCAGGAGGCCCGTAAAGCTTTGAAGACCGAAGAAGCTCTTGATTTGGCACGTCGAGAATCGGTCAAAAATAATAGACGGTTCTTTGATAAAGAGGAGACTCCAACTACCTTTGCTGAGCCAGGGTTGGATTCTAAGTCAAAATCTAAAACTCAGACTAATGAGACTGGTGCTAGCGATTTGGAGAGAAGACTCGGACCGAGGCTGGCGGTCCGAGACAGGCTAGGCCCGCGTGATAACGAGGTGACCGGGGAGTCGAGTTTGAAGAAACGAGCCCGGGCTAAGGAGGTTCCCTTGGTGATTAGGGAGCGTTCACCCCCACCTCGACGCCGATGGACCGAAAGGGAGGCTAAGGGCAAAGGAAAGGGAAAAATGCCCTAGTTTATATTATTTAAGTATTAATATTATTTATTTTGTGATGGTTTTTTGATATTTTTTGTAATTTTATTATTATTTGAAAATAAAGAAAGGTTTATTAAAGAACCGTTCCCGTTTTTCTTTTCTCGATTGCAGTGGTTGTGCCCTTTTGAGGGGCTGCCTACGTACCCATAATAAATGGAATCAAACCAAACGTAGTTCAGACTGAATTGCAATTTCGAAATACATCAAGACTATTGGTTCAAGATGTTTGAAACAGTATAATGAATAATTCTAGCTTTTGACTTGTCTTTAAAAGTTTGAAGAAAATGCTTTTAATAAACTTTTTGCAAAATGACATTGAGAAAGGTGGGTTAAGGGTAGTAGCGTTTCAGCTGGTCTAGGTTAGTTGAGTTGACAAACTCGTTCCCGTCCAGATCTGTTAGCATTACCGCTCCACCTGATAGAATCTTCTTTACCAGATATGGCCCAGCCCAATTAGGTTTGAATTTTCCTCTTGGGTCTACCGGTAATAAAGCTCGAACTGATTTGAGGACCAAATCCACCTCTTTGATGTTTCTGGGCCTGACCCTTTTGTTGAAAGCCCGTTGGATTCTCTTTTGATAGATTTGAATATTATTGAGGGCACGAGATCGTCGCTCATCTAAAAGGACTAGCGAGTCATATCGTGCTCAAACCCAATCAGCTTCGGGTACTTGACTTTCAAGTAGGATTCTGAGTGATGGCACTTCTAACTCAACAGGTTGGACTGCTTCCATGCCGTATGTAAGGTAATACGGTGTTGCCCCGGTCGCAATACGAATCGAGGTTCGATATCCCCAAAGTGCAAATGGTATTTTGTCGGGCCAGTCTCGGTAATTATCAGCCATCTTTTTTAGTATGGTGACAATTGTTTTATTAGCCGCTTCTACCGCTTCGTTGGTTTGGGGTCGGTAGGGTGAAGATGTATGCCTTTGAATCTTGTACTTGGTTAGCAAGGCTGCTGTTTCGGCTTGAAAATGGGTCCCGTGGTCACTAATGAACTCATGAGGGATCCCATACCGGCATATTATCTTATTTTGAATGAACTTGGCAACATGGCTAGCGTTGAGAATACGGTAGGATTCAGCTTCGACCCATTTGGTGAAATAGTCGATTGCTACCAAAATGAAGCAGTGTCCTCCGGTTCCCGAGGGGTTTATTTTTCCAATTATGTCGATTCCCCATGTTGAAAATGGCCATGGTGATGTCATGGTGTATAGCAAGGATGGTGGCATATGTTGTACATTGGCAAAAATTTGACAATTATGGCAATGTCTAACATATTGTTGACAGTCGGTTTCCATGCTATTCCAGTAGTAACCGAGCCTCATGATCTTCCGGACCATCATCTGGGCGTTCATGTGTGGACCGCATTTGCCATCATGTACCTCAGCCATAACTTTTTCGGCGTTTGTTTTGTCGACACATCGAAGGAGAGCCCCCTGTGCTGTCTTTTTGTAGAGTTGCCCATCGTCGGTGTGGATAAACTGGGTTGCCAGTCTTCGCAGGGCCTTTTTGGCTCGGTTGTCAGTTCCGGGTGGATAATCCCTGGTTGCTAGGTATGTCAGCACAGCTTGATACCACGGCTCGTGATCGGGTATCTCGACTTCTTCGATATCGTGGATATATGCTGGCTCGGATCGTCTTTCGACACATATTGGCATACTGGTCATATGGTCGAGAATATTTAGTAAAGATGCCAGCTTTGAGAGCGCATCTGCGAATTGATTCTCTTCCCGAGGTAGGTATATATATTCTACCTTGTGGAATTGCTTCTCGAGATCCCGTACTCGTGCTTGGTAGGCCACGAGATTCGCATTTTGAGTTTTCCATTTTTGGAGTGCTTGATTAATGACCAGAGATGAATCACCGTGTACCCGGAGGTTTGTGACCCCTAAGTCGGTGGCGGCTTGTAGCCCGTGGATACATGCTTCATACTCAGCGGCGTTGTTGGTGACGTCGAAATCTAATTTGATGGATACGGGGGTATGCTCTCCTCTTGGTGAGATTAGGAGAATCCCAACCCCAAATCCTCGGAAGTTGGATGCTCCGTCAAAGTATAAGTCCCACGCTTCGGTGTCAGTGTGGAAAATGTCTTCGTCTGGGAAGGACCAAGTGTCGGTGTGTCCTTCTTCGGTCACGGGACTATCAGCAAGGAATTCGGCTACTACTCGTCCTTTGATGGCTTTCAGTGGTACAAATTTTAGGTCGAATTCTGCCAACATCAGAGTCCATCTTGATATCCTGCCGTTGAGGATGGGCTACTCGAAGAGGTATTTGATTGGATCCATTCTGGATAATACCTGTACCTCGTAGCTGAGCATGTAATGCCGGAGCTTCTTAGTGGCCCAGACCAAGGCTAAACATGTCTTTTCGAGCATGGTGTACTTACACTCGTATTCTAAAAACTTCTTGCTGATGTAGTATATGGCTCGTTCTTCGGAATTGACCGTCTGGGCTAGCATAGCCCCCATGGCTGTCTCTGTTGTGGTTAGGTATAGTGACAAAGGCAAACCGTGCTGAGGTGGCATTAGGACCGGTGGTGAGGCCAAAATTTCCTTGATTCTATCAAAGGCTGCTTGACATTTATCATCCCATAGTAATCGTTCTCCTATTTTCAGCTTTTTGAAGATCGGTTCACACACCATGGTTAGCTTTGAGATGAATCTACTGATGTATTGGACTTTCCCGAGAAACCCTCTTATCTCTTTTTCGGTTTTAGGGGGCTGCATCTCGGTGATGGCCTTGATTTTGGCTGGATCGACTTCGATACCTCGTTGGCTAACGATATGACCCAGTAATTTGCCAGATGTTACCTCGAAACTGCATTTCTGAGGGTTTAACCTCATGTTGTATTTGCGTAGTCGGGTGAAGATCTTTCTCAGGGCGGTGATGTGATCGTCCCTGTCTTTGGATTTGACGATCATGTCGTCCACATAGACTTCCACTTCCTTATGCATCATGTCATGCAATAAAGTTGTAGCGGTTCGTTGGTAGGTGGCCCCAGCATTGATGAGACCAAATGGCATAACTGTATAGCAATAAGTGCGCCAAGGTGTAATGAAGGTGGTCTTATCCATATCTTCTTCTGCCATTTTTATCTGATTATACCCCGCATACCCATCCATAAATGATAGAAGGGCATGATCTGCTGTGTTGTCCACCAGTATATCGATGTGTGGCAACGGGAAATCGTCTTTCGGGCTCGCTTTGTTAAGATCCCGAAAGTCTACACAGACACGAACCTTACCATCCTTTTTAGGGACTGGTACTATGTTTGCAACCCAATCTGGATACTCGGAGACTCGTATAAACCCAGCTTTGAATTGTTTGTCGACTTCCTCCTTGACTTTGAGGGACCACTCGGGCCTCATGCGTCGGAGTTTTTGTTTAACCGGCTTGTACCCTTCCTTGATTGGTATATGGTGCTCGGCTATTTCGCGATCAATCCCTGGCATGTCCTTGTAGGACCATGCGAAGACGTCTTTGAATTCTTGAAGGAGAGCTATGAATTGTTGTTTCTCCTCGGGATCTAAGGATAGCCCTATCTTAAGCATCTGAGGTTCTAAGGTTGTTCCCACGTTGATGGATTCGGTTTCTTCGATTACCGGATTGCGGGATTCCCTTTGCTCTAGTTGCTCGATCAGATGTGGAGGCAAGGATACCTGTTCGTCGGGCTTCTCAATGTCATTGCACATAAATTTTTTGAAATTGAAAAAGTTTTGAAAATGAGACAAGTCGTAAGCAGAACGGTTGTTATTATTGATCACGAACTGAGAAAAGAGCTCGAAAAGAGCTGCCATCTGATCACTAGTCAGTGGCGGGATTGGTAGGGTGCCCGGGACAGACCCCGAGGCACCAGGAATGGCTAAAGGGAGAGGGGGAGTTACAGGACTGACCCTAGCACCAGACTCACTAGACTCAATCTTAAACTCTGACTCGGACTCCGACTCAGACTCAGACTCAGATTCTGGCATTTCTCCTTCACCTGTGATCAGCTTGTAAGTTTTTCCTTGACTGTCAGTCCATTTGACAGTCTTCCTCCAAGCTCTGGTTCCGGGCCCGACTTCCGAGATTAGCTTAGATGGGTCAAAGGTGCGACTGCGGAGAATGAGGCTGACTAGCTCTTCCTTCGGTGTTGGGACCGCAAGTTCCTCTCCAAAAAGTAGCCCTAGCGCGGGCTCGGCATTCTTAGCATCTTCGGCCTGGATGAGAGCGAAGATGTCGTCCGGTATGTAGTTGCAATCCTGGGCCAAGTGGGTCCCAGGGCGTGTGGTAGGCCGATATAGGTCGGTTTGGATAGTCTCGAATACTGGGGTGACAAAGATAACCTTACCGATTTCAGTTTGGCCCATGTTTTCCGGAGTTAGGGTGTAGCCCAAGCCTGTTTGAGTTCTCCTGTTGTCCAGAACTTCGAGAATTTTTCCTGCAGGGAGATCGGGCCTTGATGTAACCCCTGGTAGAAAGCCCAGATTCTGAAGCATCCGGTCGAGGTGGACCGTGAAATAAGGGCGGAAGAGATGATCCTCTTCGATGGCTCCTACGAAGTCGAACCCCCAGAGATCGGTGCGGCCCGAGGTATTGCAGTTAGCCACAGTCATAGGTGTGGCTTCTATAGTGATGACGGTGTCATGCAAAGGCATCTTGATTTTCCGATGCAAAGTGGAGGATACAGCCCTGGTTGCATGGATCCAAGGTCTTCCTAAAAGAAGATTAAAGGAAGAAGTGACGTCGATCACTTGAAATTCCAGCTCGTTCTCTATCGGGCCTGTTATGATAGTGAGTTTTGTGGCTCCGGCGACTGACTTTGGACTTCCAACAAAAGCCTGAATGGTTTGAGCTGTTGGAATATAGTCGGCCTCGGTGATGCCGAGGGCTTTGGCGGTCCTCAAGGGGAGGACATTGACTGCTGACCCGTCGTCAATTAGGGCATGGGTAGGTACTTTCCACGGCAGTTAACCGTGATGTAGAGGGCCATGTTGTGGGCTGGCCCGAATGGTGGTAAATCAGCGTTGGAGAAGGTGACTAGTGGGCCTTCTTCTATGGATCTCCCCTTTAGGTGAGGCAAGACTGTGGCTAACATTTCAGCTGGAGTAGTCATGGAGTCGATTTTGACTTGGTCGAGAGCCTTAGTGAGTGCCTCTCGATGTTCCTGGGAGCTAACTAGGAGTTGCCATATAGAGAGGTCAACTCGAGTCTTGCTTAGCTGCTTTACAAGAGCCTTTTCAGGAGTTGGTTCTTCCGGAGCGGGCTCCACTTTGAGTGGCTCGGCAATGATGAGGGCTTGACTAGTGGCTAAGGCCTTGGACTTAACCTTCTGAATCTCCTCGGGCGTGATGGGGACAGCTTCCCCTTTAGTGAGGTAGACATCGTCTTCGTCATCGCACCAGATCTCGTTTATTTGTGGGATAAATGGGGAAATGAGGTGTGAGCAATCCACTATTTCCCCTGAAAAGATGGCGTGAGTGGCCAACGGGTTGCCCTTGTTGTTGGGCTTACCCCCGGGCAAAGGGATTTTCCCGCTTTCAATGAGATCTTGGATAAGGTGTTTTAGCTTCCAACACTTCTCGGTATCGTGCCCCTTACCACGATGATAGTGACAGTAGGCCTGGAGGTTGTAGGCCTTAGAGCGACGTTCGGCCGGGATATCCGGTGTTGGGCCTATCGGGGTGATCAGGCCTTTCGATGATAACCTCTGAAGGGCATTTTCATAGGTAGTGCCTATGTCGGTGAACACCCGGGGAGTGGTAGTTTTCTGGGATGAGGTATCGAGTGCATTTACCTCGTCGAAAATGCTACGAGTAGCAGCAGTAGTAGTGGGCTTGCTTGTTGATGAGCTAGCCCCTTGGTATCCCTTAGTGGAGGCCTTAGTGAGGCTTTCCAATCTTAGATCATCCTCGATTCTTGTTCCCATTTCAGTCAGGACCGCGAAGCTAGGTATGATGGCGTACCGAAGATGGACCCGGTAAGCTGGAAGTAGGTTCTTGACAAAGGCTTCAACCAGCACCTTTTCACTGGGCTTATCGACCATTTTGACGCTTTCCGCCCTCCAGCGTTGAAGGTATTTTGTGAATCCTTCCTTAGGTTCCTGGGCCATTACCTCCAGGGTGCGCATGGTGGTCTGGATTTCCGTGTTGTCGGCGTAATTCCGAGCGAATTCCGTTGCCACGTCATCCCAAGTTTTGTATTTCTTGGGATCGAGCCGGTAGTACCAGGCTCTTGGGTGCTTCTCGAGAGAAGAAGCGAATAGGTGCTTGAACATGTTGGACTTAACCCCTTTTAGGGCCATGAATTCCTTGAAAGCCCGGATATGGTGGACCGGGTCTTCAGTACCCTCGAACATTGGTAGACCCGTCAGATTGAGATTGGTGGGTAGTTCGTCGGTCAGTGGGGTGTAACTCCTAGCATTCTCCGTATGGATGGAGCTTTGGGTTGTCAGGTGGACCTGTTCTTGCAGTTTGAGGACTGCACTGGCCAATGCGGCTAGAGGCCCGTCATCTTCGATCGAAGCATTGGGGGTTCCCTATTCTACGGCACTAACCCGAGTAATGATGGCGATCTGGTCTTCCCGCATCTTCCTCAGTTGGTCTTGGATTTGGGCCAACGAGGTGGTCAATTCATCTATGGCCTTTTGCGTCATGGCTCGAGTGTGGGGTGACCTGTCTGTAAGGGCATCGCGTAATCAGTAACTGACCCAGATCTTAGAATCAAAAGTACATCCCGAGCAAGAAAAAAAAGACTAGACTAGAAAGAAGACCGGAGACTGACTTCTAAATGGATGACGCGTGAGTGGTGGGCCTTCCTTAGGATTCGGCAGAGTGGGCCTAGTCCTGTTCGAAGGAAGGTCTACGTGAGAAATCCCCAGACTTTAGACTCGAGTGTGTAAACGGGCTTCCCTTTGTAGGAGTTAGTCCTACGAAGGTGGGTCGTGCCTTGACAAGTAAGGCGGACTGGGATGGGGTGGAAACCCGTGATATAAGATCGACGGAGTTTCGACGCTATGGACTCTAACTTATGACAAGACCCGACACTGCTAAATACGGGAAGTCCTAAGAAGAAGAGAATTTTGAAAAGAGAATTTGAATTTGAAAACCGAGCAAAGTCGGATTGGAAGACCTGATTTTTTTAAAAACCGAGAAAGGGGTTATCGGGCCGAGATTTCGGGCTTTTTTTTTTGAAAAGGTTTGGACAGCATACAGGCTAAAAATAGGCTATTTTGAGTGAAAATCATAAGTCCTAAATTCGGCAGCTTTCCGGGTTTTTGAAAAAGAATGGCTTGAAAAGATGCAAGTTTTTTTTTTTTGAAAATGACGGTTTTTGAAAAGACCGAAAAGGATCAAGTAGCATGTAGTCATAGAATCAGTATAACGACGCCATATATGCTCTTAGTCTAAGTCTCGGTCGGTCTAATAGGGTCTATACCAACAACGATGGCTTTCTCGTACTGAGGACGGACTCCCTAAGCTGAGTGGGTCTTAGGACATGCCGCAAAACCTAAACGAGTTCCGCCATTGAAGTCTTTAGTGCATCCAAGTGGGAATGCACCGTGGTATAGTGGGACGTCGGTCACAAGTAACCGGCCCGGGATAGAACGGGGTTATGCATGAACAATTGAACTAAAACGTGTACATTACTAATCGAAAGATTTCTTTTCGAGTCTCACCCTGAGGATGCCGATGGTAAGTGACACATCAGTTGATCCCCAGCGGAGTCGCCAAATTGTGGACATGACATAGGTCCACCCCGACGCGGCGAAGCGCGGGTTTTGGGGAGGCGATAGAATTTCCATATGAGATGGATCGAATAGAATTTTAAATCGAAGTAGGAGTCGCCACCGAATTTTATGGTTATTCGGAACCATTCGAACCCACTCTATGTCGTAGTGGGCCATACTTAAAACCTGGCCCATTTCCGATGTCAGCGTTTATCGGGTTCGTCCCTTAGCATATCGATACCGATGCCGACTGGGCGGTTAATCGTATATTGAATGACTCTCGTTGCCAATGGATTCGGACATCCGGAAACCACGGTTCTGAGTAAGGGGTGAGGGTACGTGTTGGGAAGTTCAGCGAGAACACCCAACCCCGCCCGCACTTAGCGGCCTTTACTAAGATATCGTTCGGTTTTGTGTACACGCGTTAGTTCGACGATGAAATGATATGCAGAGATTATTTTCCTAAGACATGTGAGGAAAGTAGACAAATGGGTTGCTAGGTCGTTTAATGCATGTTAAACTACTAACGTCAAGGTTATTTAGCATGTGAGTTCGTTTTAGTCTAATAAAACGATAAAAAAGAATATGAGATAACAAATTGCTACAAACACGAGAAAACGAGTTAGTAACGATTGAAATAATAATATAGGAAAGAAATATGAAATCGAGAAAATAAATATTAATCGAAATCTGAAAAATATAGTTTAAAACGTTGTTTTGTATAAAAAACGATGTTCGAGAAAGAATAAAAAAGAACGAAAAAGACGCGTTTGGGCCGAGAGCCGCGCGACTCGCCCGAGACTCATGCGGGTCGCGTGGCGGCCTAATTTCGACAACGGTTTTCGGAAATTTTTTGATTAAATCGCGTACGAATATCGCATAACTCGTACTCGACTTAATATTCTCGATATTCGTTATATTCGATAGCTGATTATCAAACATTTAGAATAGTTTTGGAAAAGATGTAAATTTAGGAATCGTTTCGTAAAATAAAAATAAAACGAACGAAAACCGTAAAAAAAAGTTCCGGACCGTGAGCTGTCCGGCCTTTGGATTTTGTTCAAAAATTATTATTTTTGATGAATCGTATACAAGTTATGAATTAACTTGTATTCGATCCATGTTTTCGATATTCGTCGTATCCAATATTCGATTATGAAATCGATATTGAATATTCGGAATGACTTTAGAAAAGGTTTTGAAAAAGTTTGTTTTTGAACGAAAAAGAAGGAAAAGGAATTTTGAACGAAAAGTTGTAAAAAAGGATTTTGAACGAAAAAAATAAAATGAAATCGTCGAAATCTTAATATAATTCTTTTCGATACGATATTCGATTATATAAAATCGGTATCATATTTTAAGAATATTCGATATAGAAAAATAGTTTTTAGTAGTATCGATATTAGAAAAATATATGCGATGAACGACCCATATTAAAATATGAAATGACCGACGAAAATGATAAAAAATGAAGAAAAACGTGAGAAAGAGGGAGAAAGGAAGAAGAATCGGGTTTGGTTTACACCCTCAACCTACATGCTTTGTGTTCTCGGGATAAGGCTCGTCGGACCGTGGCTTAGGCACGGGAGCGTCGAGATGATGCGGGTGAGTTAAGGTGTCGGTTTTTAGAGTGTTTTTGTGTGTGTGCGGGGCGTGGACTCGGCCGGTTTGGACGGGATCGGTTTCGTCAGATTTTTGGAATTATTTCAGGATTACGTCGGGATTTTGGATGTTGTTTTTTGGCTGCTGAAGATTTGTGATTTTTTCGGTATTTTTTGATGTATTGTCCATGTTTATTGTGTTGGACGGGAGGTCCTATTTATAGGGAGTTCTCGACCTTGGTTTAGGAGAGTTTGAATACCGCTTAGGATAGGAAACGTAGGAGTTCGAGGGAAATAAGAATTCCGCTTTCTTGGCCAAGAAGAAAGGGATTTCGGCTGACTTGAAGGTGAATTGGCCGAGTGTTTTACACTCGGTCGGGTACTTGAATCGGTTTTTGGATAGGATTCCTGTTCGAGCTAGAATTACCGCTTGAGTAAGAAGCTGAGGAGAACGAGGATTCCGTTTTCTTGTGAGGGAAGAAAGAGAGGAAAACCGGCTGGTTTGAGGGTGTATTGGCCGAGTATTTGGTACTCGGTCAATGTCTGAATCGGTTTCCGGATAGAATTCCTACTTGAGATCGAATTCTACCTTAAACGGAATTGTTTATTATTTTTGTATGGCTGATTTTTGTAGTATCCGAGTTCAATCCGGATTGGTGGGGGTGACACGGCAGATTTTATGCCTCGGAAAATATCTTTGACCGGGTTTTGACTCGGTCGCTAAAAGACGATTTTACCCCTGGTGACGGTTTCGACCCAAATTAGTGTCATTTGACTCGAAACGACCCACTGGGCCTGGATTTGAGGTTGGTTTTATGAGATTTGTACTCCTTAAAATGTCTAAACCAAATGTCCATGATTACAAGCCCATATCCGAGTCTATCAAAGCACGTTTACGTCCTATCATCATCCGGTGTTTGGCGGGAACTACTATAGACACCTGGCGGTCAAAATGTGGGTGTCTACAGTACCCTACGTTCATCCTACACCGGCGTCCTTATGATGCCTTCTTTGAGTCGTACCCACGCTACGAATACTCGGGTCACCTAGGGTTAGGTCACCACGGTTGGTCCAAGCACACGGCACGGTCAAATACGGTCGCCCCATTTTTGGACTTTTCCTTGTACAGCTCGAGTCTCGTGGTCGAGTCTAGGTCACAGTCGTTACTTTGTCTGCATTAACATTTAAGTAGCCCGGTCATAGAATCTTAGTCATTCCCGCCCCCGGGCCGTACCTAGTTTGACTCTCTCTTTTGCATTTGCGCAAAACCTAGTTTAGGCGAGTCCTAACACCTGTCGTTTCTTCCGATCGGGGACCCTATGAACGAGACACTACCAAACCATAACAAATCCCGCGCCGTCGAGAAAGGGGATATCCAGGGGAGTATGCTTATGCTATCTTGCTCCATTAACAATATCTTCTCGAAAATCAATACTGCCCTAGATAACCTAAGTTCCAGGGTAACCATCATCGAAGAGGACCTTATAAGAACCCGAGCCCGTCTAACACAACTAGAGCGGGTAAGACAGCCTATCACCCATCTGAGCCATTTAAAAGGTGAACTCTCTTACGAAACTGTCTGATACCCTCAAGATGGCAAGACCGAGAGAGGTAACCCTCAAGTCACCTCTCCAAAAATCAAGAACCAGTCAAAGGAAAGGACATTTACCCACTTAGATATGTCCTACACCGTCGCTTTCCAGAGGTTGGTTCCGAAGGGCCTAATACTACCTATAGGCCCAACAGTCGACCCACCTTTGGAAAAACGCTCCAAAGCATGGAACGACGAGCATTACTGCAAATTCCACAGAGGGAGGGGACACGATACAGAACAGTGCTGGAAACTGAAACACCTCATTAAAGACTTCCTCGATGCCGGGAAGACTCCCGTTTTGGAAACATTGTTACTTGCAAAGCCCCTCATGGACTATACAGGGCCCGATGACCAAAGCATCCAATCTACCTCTCATGCATCCAAGAGTCCGGATTTGATTTAAGTCCAAGTCTGAGTCCGAGTCTAGGATATACTATTTATTTCAACTTCAAAGTCAGAGTCAGAGTCAATTGTATTCTGTCCTCTTTTTCAAAATTCAATAAAATCAGCTTTTCTATTTCTCATATATACTTTCCTTATGTGTTTCCGAGAACATGATGAACACCGTCATACACTGTGAGCACACGTGACTATTATAGGCACATCTATAATGACTGCAGGAAACCGAGCCCGTGTTTTCCTTTTACCTATTCCATGTCTGGTATAGAAAGCTACATAACTACCCTTAGCAGGAGCGGTATCGAATCCTATGACAAATCTAGGTAATCTCCTAGTTTGGGTTAAAGACGGGAGGCAAGCCCATTTCCCACAATAAAACACCCATCCAATAAGACTAACCGATCCCTACCTTAGGTGTTAGTCTTACCAACCGAAAAAAAAAAAGCAAAAGGCCAAAATAAAAGAGCTGGCCATGATAAAAAACTGGACAAAAAAAATCAGAAGTCCAATCCAAGAAAAAGCAAAAGGCCCAAATCAAAAGAGCTGGCCATGATAAAAAAAAAACCGTGACCATGATCAACGGTCAATTCAAGTGAAAGCCCCATGACCAGGGTACGGTCAAAATTCATACCATCAAATAAGGTAGAGATAATCAAGCTGGTCAGCTAACACCACATTTAGCCTTCCCACATTACAACCCTCAAGACCTTCCCGAGACCCAGGCCAGAGACAGCCCGGAAATTTTGAGGATTCAAGCTCCATAGGATACCCCTAACCATTAGGGCCAGACATGGAAATCAGATCTCCCATTATCAAAACTTATCCCGATCAAAGTTCGAGCCATTTTACTCGACTTCCCCTTTACATAACAAAATTCACAATCACCATACGCAAACCCGAGAGCAAAACTCGTCAAATCCCCCCGAGAGCAAAACTCGTCAAATCCCCCGAGAGCAAAACTCGTCAAATCCCTCGAGAGCAAAACTCGTCAAATCCCCCCGAGAGCAAAACTCGTTAAAATCCCCGAGAACAGAACTCGTTAAAATCCCCGAGAGCAAAACTCGTTAAAATCCCCGAGAGCAAAACTCGTTAAAATCCCCGAGAACAGAACTCGTAAAAAAACCCCCGAGAGCAGAACTCGTTAAAATCCCCGAGAGCAGAACTCATTAAAATCCCATCCTAATCTCCTCATTCAAACCAGTTACCAACCCCGAACACGGGAATTCAACTTGCAGTCGGCATAGAATGTGCCCAAATAGTTCACACCACCTCTGGGGGCTATCCCGGAGAACGCTCACAGTCACAGGATCAATATCCTAACCATTCTAGCCCTTTGATCAAGACATCACTGGGAATGCACCTAGCCTACACCATCGCTATGGCTAGTTACACCAAAGCCCTAATAAACTAGGCATTATAATCCACTGAACTACGGCTTGGTTTGATTTCACCACACGTGAATACGTAGGCAGCCTTTCAACAAATCGAGGCACAACCACCCACATTGACACACATTCAAAAAGCACCATCATTCCGGTCACGACACCGTCATGTTCTCAACAACTAGCTTTGTCGTCCTGGGGGCTTCTTTTAGCCAGAAAACCTCCATCCGCTTACAAAATCCAGATAAATTCAAAAAATATAGCCTCCTTTCTGTAGTGTGTCCTAGTACTCGGCTCAATCGAAGACAAGAATCTGTCACGACTCGAGGCAATGCCCACTTTGGAAATGTACCCTAAAAATAAAAAAGGATTCAAGAGAGCACTAGTCTATAGCATTGCCACTGCTAAGTCCTGCAAAAGCAGTCTCATTACAGACTACTGCAATTCCCCTATAACGCATCCTTCCCGTTTCGATGTACGACCGTGTTGCTACTCGCCTAGGCTACGGAATAGCGCAACTTAAGAGTCTTGTCATCTTAGGTGGCCCACCTCCTTACCAAGTCACGGTCCAACCCTTAGAGAGTCTAAGTCGTGTCTGTCAACTCGTCCTGTCGCGTCCAGAGTCGAGTCTGCCGGTAGGCCTCTCTTTTCAAATTCTCATTTTAAAATTTGCAAAACTTAGCCATTTGAAAAAAATCTTTTCGACAAGGTCAAGTTTCAGTCTATTTAAAAACTGCAAATTTTTTTTCCACCTCTTTCAATTTTGGAAACCTATCTCCTAGCACGTGAGTTGCTTTCAGGACTTCGATTTCAAAATGCAGCAAAAATCATTTTTATTTCCCAGCACGAGTCATATTTGTTTCGCCTGCGTGTTGCATGCAAAATTTTATGTAGCTTATACAGGTACAAATCACGGCAGCGCAATTCACATAACTCTCCAGCGGCATTTAACAAGATGAGCCCACATATAGGCCCATTTTAAGTCTTATGCGACGAGTTCAATTCCCCACGGAGTTATCATCATCAGTTCAGGTACATCTCTAGTCCATGGCCGGCGGGCCCTTCACGCAGGTCTAATGGACCTTAAATGACCCGACCGAAAGCTACCGGGTTTTTATCCTTGATTGACCTGGTAGCTACTCTGACTTTCGCCCTATCCAAGCCTCAGTCAGAGTGGGGGCTCTGTAGACACCCACATTTTGACCGCCAGGTGTCTATAGTAGTTTCCGACAAACACCCGATGATGATCGGACGCAAACGTGCTTTAACGTACTCGGAAATGGGCTCGAAATCAATGGCATTTGGCTTAGGCATTTTAGGGAGTAAAAATTTCACAAAACCAACCTCAAATTCAGACCCAGTGGGTCGTTTCGAGTCAAATAACACTAATTTGGGTCGAATCCGACACCAGGGGTAAAACCGTCTTTTAGCGACCGAGTCAAAACCTGGTCAAAGATATTTCCCGAGACTTGTGGGCTGACCGTGATGTCTCACGTGTCCAATTCGGACCCCAACTCTACAAAATCAGCTACACAAAATAATAAACAAGTTCGATTAAGGGTAGAATTCGATCTCAAGTAGGAATCCTATCCGAAAACCGATTCAAACACCCAACCGAGTGTAAAACACTCGGCCGAGCAGCATGAACCAGCCGAGACTCCTCTTTCTTCCTTCACAAGAAAACGGAATTCTCGTTCTCCTCAGCTTCTTACCCAAGCGGTAATTCTAGTACAAACACATCTCTCCTAAGTCAAGGTCAGGAACCCCTATAAATAGGACCTCCCATTCAACACTTTAGAGACGAACAATTACCAACCGATAATTAGCAAGACATTCATTCATTATCGACATCAACCTTTCACATCAATCATCCTTATACTTAGCATCGAGAAACCGATATTACAAACCCGAAGGAAACCGGTCCAATTCCCGACACCCTTCACCCGTCTCGTCCAAACCGACCCCCCTAGCCGAACCAAACATCACTCGACGCTCCCGTGCCTAGCCACTTTCCGACGAGCCCCGATCCGAGTCAACAAAAGCATGTAGGTTGAGGGTGTACCAAACCCGATCTCTCCTTTTCTTCTCCTTCTTTCTCTTCGTCCGTTTTCCTATTGGGTCAAGAGTCGTTTTTTTTATTTTTTTTCTAATATCGATATTAACAAAAAACTATTTTCATAACAAATATTCTTAAACATACGATATCGATTTTTCTATAATCGAATATTGTATCGAAAAGAATTATATTAAGATCTCGACGATGTCAAAAAATCGTTACATTCTTTTTTCGTTCAAAATTCTTTTCTTTTACTTTTCGTTCAAAACAAACAATTTTACAAAACCTTTTTTTAACTTATTCCGAATATTCGATATCGATTTCATAATCGAATATCGGATACGACGAATATCGAAAACATAAATCGAATACAAATTAACTCATATTTTGTACGCGATTTATCAAAAATAACAACTTTCGAACAACGAGCGAAAACGGGACAGGCCCGCACGCAAGTCGCGCCCCTCACAGGCGACTCGCGTACGAGTCTGAAACCCGCGCTCCTTTTTTCAACTTTTTCGTTCGTTTTATTATTTTTTCGAAACGATTTCTAAAATTTACATCTTTTCCAAAACTATTCCTAATATTTGATATTGATTTCGTAGTCAATTATCGAATATAGCGAATATCGAAAATATTAATTCGAGTACGAATCATGCAATATTCGTACGCGATTTAATAAATAGAATTTTCAGAAAACCGCGTCCAAAAACAGCCCGACACGCGACTCGCCGGCGCCCCGGGCGAGCCGCGCGGCCGGCTGTCCCGACGCACCCTTTTCGTTCTTTTTTATATTTTTTCGAACATCGTTTTTTATACAAAATAACGTCTTTTCAACAATATTTTTCAGATTTCGATTTTTCTCGATTTCGCATATTTATTTCTTGCTATTATTATTTACAAATCGATACTAACTCGTTTGTTCATCTTTTGTAGAAAATTCATCCTTTTTATTTCATTTGTTTTATTATACTAAAACGAATCTCACATGATAAATTCAACTTTGACGTTAATTAATTTTTCATGCATTAAACCGACTTAGCAACCCATTCAATTCCTCACATGCTTAGGAAAAAAGTGTTTGCATATCATTCATCGTATTACTAACGCGCGCATTAAAACGTCATTCGATATCCTAGTAGAGGCCGCTAATGTGCGGGCGGGGTTGGGTGTTCTTAGTGAACTTCCCAACACGTACCCTCACCCCTTACTCAGAACCGTGGTTTCCGGATGTCCGAAACCATTTGCAACGAGAGTCATTCAATATACGATTAACCGCTCAAGCCGGCATCTATATCGAACTGCAAAGGGACGAGCCCAATAAACTCTGACATCGGAACTGGGCCGTATTTTGTACACGGCCCACTACGACATAGAATGGGCTCGAACGGTTCCGAATAACCATAAAATTCGGTGGCGACTCCGACTTCGATTTAAATTTCCATTTGGCCATCTCATGGAGATTCATTCGCCTCCCCAAACCCGCGCGTGGCCGCGTCGGGGTGGACCTATGTCATGTCCACAACTCTCACCCTTTCATTCCGCCACAACGCCACTCTCAGTCTCTCACTACTTCATGTATCAGACCGTCGTTTCACGTTTCATGCTCATTAAGGTTGATTCTTTTTTTGATTGTTCACTACTTTGTTTGTTCGTCAATTGTTGTTGTTTTGGGTTGATTTGAGTGGAAAAGATTTGATCTTCAAGCTTATTGTTTGAGCAAAACAGGTTGTTTGACTATCACTCTATTATCGGAGAATTATTAGTAGTATTCGAATATTCGGGATGATTGTGATAATAAAAGTATTTGTAGATATTTTCCTTGTTTATTTACGTATTATTTTTGTATAACAATGAACGCAACGTTCGTTACGACCTTAAAATCCAAAATCGGATTATGTGCACTTAAAGAAAAATTAAAAATAAAAGAAACCTCAAAATCGGATACCGGATATCCAGTTTCCAGATATCCAGAAAAACCGGATATCCGGTTTAATTCGTATCGGATCAGGATAGTAAAATTTCAGAATTTTAAAACCGGATATCCGATCCGGTTTTGCAAACCGGATCGGATATCCGGTTTTGCAAACCGGATCGGATATCCGGTTTAGCAAACCGGATCGGATATCCGGTTTTGCAAACCGGATCGGATATCCGATTTTGCTCACCCCTACCGAACAAGACAACCTTCGGACCAAAAGGCAAAGCCGATTTCAAGGAATTGTGCCTTGGAAGACCCAAATCGTCGTCGTTTGTTATGGACAAAAATGAAAGAAAGGCTTTGTGCGACTGGGTGGCTGGTTTGAAGTTCCCGGATGGTTACGCATCCGACTTATCTTGGTGTGTGGACCAGTCGAAGTTAATTTTGCATGACATGAAAAGCCACGACTGTAACAAGTTTATGGCGCGCTTGTTGCCAGTAGCAATGAAGCAGCTGGTGCCTATGAACACGTGGAATGCATTAACAGCGATTAGTTAATTCTTCCGTGATTTGTGTTCCACTACGGTGTCAGTCGAGTCCATGAATCGGCTGGAGAACAATATTCCTGAGATCCTTTACAAGTTGGAGAAAATTTTTCCTCCGTCATTCTTCAACTCAATGGAGCATCTCCCACTTCACTTGCCGTATGAGGCAAGGGTTGGCGGTCCAGTTCAGTACCGGTGGATGTACCCATTTGAAAGGTGACATCTTTAACTCCCCTTAGTATGACCTTTTGTGTATTGATTATCAAGTAAGTGTTACATTTGCCCACCACCATTTTAATTTGCAGGTTCTTAAACCATTTGAAAAAAAAATTGGTAACAAAGCACGTGTCGAGGGTTCAATATGCAACGCGTATTTGTTAGAGGGGACATCAAACTTCTGCTCCTTCTACTTCGAAGAGCACGTTGACACAAAATCCAAAGATCTGGACGTGGGTGTGCATGAAACTGAAGACCATCAAAGGAAGGTGGAACCATTTCAGAATGACGTTGAAAGCAGCACTGAAAAATGTAGGGAGAGGTGGTTGACTGATGTTGAGTACAAGGAGACACACTCCTACGTTCTGAGAAACTTTGGCACTGTCATCTGACCGTACGAGGAGTAAGTGACTCACATACAGCATACCCTCCTCATAATTGATAGTATGTTTGATTAACTACAACTGGTAACCATTTCAGGAAATTTGAGGCTTTTATTATGGAAGAACATGCGAAATTGAAAAAATCTGACGATGTTTGGGTCAAATATGAGTCATTGTATCCCTCTTGGCTACGTAATCAAGTATGTTGAAATGCTATTTGAATGAACTTTATAAATTGTGTCTGTGTTTGGTTTAAATTTAATTTAATTGATTGTTGATATATTTTACTTTCACAAAAGCCTGAACCGTTGGAGGATCCCCTCGTAAGACCTCTAGTCACTGGGCCGTCTTCACGAGTCTGGACTTGGAGGCGATATGCAGTTAACTGGTACAAGTTTCGTGTGTTTAAGGAGGGTGTTGACGTTCCAAAATTGACAAAAACTAACGGCGTCTGTGTGTTGTCTACCGAGGGGTCAGATTATTATGGAACCCTAGTCGAAGTGATCGAGCTTGACTACTATGACAGCAACGAAAGCTGCAAGGCCGTACTGTTCAAATGTGATTGGATCGACAACTCCACGCACGAGGTCAGTGTTCATGAGTTGTACAAACTTGTGGATGTCGACCTAACGAGAAAACTGCGAGGGCACAACCCTTTTGTGTTAGCGTATCAAGTCGATCAAGTTTGCTACACTCCTTATCCGAAGGGAAAAAAGAGTACGAATTGGTCTGCGGTTTTTAAGATCAAGGCAAGATCACAAGTGGATAATCCTATCATCGACGATGACATCTACCGAGAGAATGTTGTTGGTACTAATAAGCCAATATCATCTATTTTGATCGAAGACAATGTCGTCGATGGGGATGAATATGTAGTTGAAGTTGCTGGTGCTGAAGGGGAAGCCGACGAATTTGCCGATTGGATTGTTCACGAGGGAGAGGGTGATGAGGAAGAGTTGGTCGTCGATGAAAATGATAGGGATGAGGTGAATAGTGACTGGGACGATGACGATGAAGACGAGAAAGAGGGGTTCACTGAAGCGCACACCGATGCGGACAGTGATAGTGACGATAATTAGCAAATCTGTAGTTCTTTTTATTTTATTCAGTTCAAGTTGTAATTTATTTATTTGTAATTGAAGACTATTTGTTAATCAATGAAATTCCTGGATTACCGTAAACTAACTGACTCTACATTTTAACTTTGCGCAAATATCTTTCGTAGACGTGATTATGGCAGGTGGCAGTGGAATGGTTCGGGTGACGGGTAGGAGTAGCCATGGTGACGCCACCCCTATGGAGGAGGATATGCCTGTCGTCGAAGCTGTAGACGCTGTTCAGGAAATCGGGGTGACGGTGTAAGTGGCGACGCCTTCGAAGCGCTACCTTTCACGGCGGAAACTGGATACCGCTACTTGGTGAGTTTAAGTTGTTATAATCAGTTGTTTTCAATATTTTCACTCATTTATCTGCTTCACATTCAAAATTACATGTGTAGGTGGGATGACAAGACGTAATCTGATTATATGAGGGATTCCGTAATCATGACATACACGTCTACCCCTGGCGCTTACCGTAGCTGGACGGAGGCGCCCCAGAAAGCTCGGGACGACATGTATATGCACTTCACGGTAATTACCTCGTCTGTCATTCTGAGTTTTTCGTTACACGACTTATACATTAATTTTTAACTACCAAATTATATTTTTGAAAAACAGAAGAGAGTGCGTATAGACTTGGGGTACGACCTCAGATCCGACTACGAGAGTCGGATAAAGAAGAAAATAACCGACATATTTCAGAGAGCGGTTTCGAGGGTTCAGAAGGCGAACTGGATTCCCCAGGAAAAGTGGGAGGAACTGAAGAGGAAATGAGACGACCCAAACTTCAAGAAGAAGTCGGCGGTTAAGTCGTCGAACCGGAGAGGTGGGCAAGTCGATGGGGTGGCCAAACCCACTAGCTGCCTTGGGAGTATGAGCACAGCAACATCATTCAAGCAAATGGTAAGTGCTTATAACACAAGTAATCAATTTAAGTATAATTCAATATACTATTGGTAAATAAATGCTGAAAGTTTTAACACTGTTTTATGAAGGGCCCAACTGCAACTCCGGTGCAACTCTTGGAAAAGACAAAGAAGGGGAAGGATGGCAAGTGGATTGATCTCCGAGGACCGCAGATCGCTGTGAGTAGTAGTAATGTTTTTCAAAAAAATACTAGCCCCAAAAATTGTGATGTGATAGAGTGTGTTGTTCTAAAATTTCTAACGTTGTTTCATGTTGCTGTTTCAGGAGAACTATGAGAAAGCGGTGGAGGAGGCACGAGCTTCTGATCAGTCAGCCAACACCTGGAAGATCTTCCACGATGTCACGGGGGGGCTACAATCAGAAGATAAGGTTCTAGGGGATAGGTAACGCGGCGAAAGATCTCTTTCGCCCATGCTTGAACCGTGGTAAGTAGCTATCTCCGGACATGTACTTCCCTACCGCCGCCTCCCAGGAATGCACAGTTAACGAGTGCATGGAGGAGAAATTCAAGAGACAAGAAGAGTGCCTGCAGACATTAGAAGAGACAGCAAGAGCCCAACAGAAGAGGTTGAAGGAGCAGGACAATTTTATGGAGATGATGAGGAAAAGGTGGGCCATGGAGAACGAGAACTGCGGCGGAGGACCACGTACTAGTAGGCGGGATGACAACAACGACAACGGTCATCCCTATGGGTCGGAGTGGATTGAGCCCCTTGCGTAGGTAGTTCATCTCTTCTATGTTACTTGTTTAGACTATGGTTGTGTATATATATTTCACCAACTCCTAGATTGAATTGTGAACCTAGCACTGGTTTTCTTTGTAATATATTTTCATTTTCTATAACAGTATAATGGTTTAGATTTGTTGGGTTTTGTGGAGTTCTGTGACGTTATGTAAAGACGATATGTACGGAAGCTTTGATTGGAGTTTTTGGCTAATTTTTGTGGCGGATGTGCTGCTGTAGTGGTTTGTTGTAAGAGTAGGGTGTAATTGCAGGTTGTTTACTTTCGCGCATATGGGAAGCTAAAAACAAATTAATGATGTTATTTTGTAACAAGCTCTGCGTCGGATTAGCCGAGGCAAAGACATATCCTCCGACGACTTTGCGTCGGCTAATCGGACGTTGAGGCCCTCAGTCAATGACCTCACATCGGATTAACCGACGCATAGTTGACAGTGAATATGTCTTTGCGTCGGCTAATCCGACGCAGAGGACATTGACTGGGGAGTTGACCCCCAAAATGTCACGTCGGATTAGCCGACGCAAGGTGAACGCAAAGCTCATGCTTCGGACTAGCCGATGAAAATAAAATTGAGGCAAATTAAAATGGCGGCCTGTTGCGTCAGCTAATCCGATGCAACCTACAATTAGCGTCGGATTTGTCCGAAACAATTCCGGCTTGATTTTTGTAGTGCAAACTAAAAATAATAATTTTAAATAATTTCCAACTGTAAATGCTGATAACATTAATTACAATAATTTTTCCAATTGTTTCATTTAATAGGAATTTTAAACCAGAACCAAGACGTCATTTGAAATTCCACTATTTCTTTAAAATGACATCACTTTGATTCCAGATTTAATTTACATCTATCAATTTTTCTTCTCATTTTTCAATGAGGTGCGTGGGTGATTGAGGATTTCTTGTGTGCATATCTATCTATATATAAAGTTAAAAGGGTTATTTGAGTATATATAAAGTTAAAAGGGTTATTTGAGTATTTAATTTTTTGCCACGTGGCGGATATTAAATGCTCAAACAACCCTTTCTTTATTATTATTATTTATAATTTCTTTTCTTTTGTCAATTTAGTCTTATTATTTCTAAGTTAGTATTTCTTTCCTTTTCCCTCATATATATGTGCCACCAAGTTTTGCGTTTACACAATGACAAATTTTGTCTTATTAAAAAATTTCCCGTTCCATTTTTAAAATATTCTCCTCTGTTGTATACTTGCTCTTTGTTGATTCTAATTTTAGTGCTATTTTTTTTGCATTTGTTGTTGTTTAGTGAACTTATGTAAACCAATAATCAAGTCTGTATTCCTCGCTTTTCGGGTATAATAATTTTATTTTAATTGATTATTTATATAGATATATTTGAAGTTAACTTTAAATATAATGGATTTTGTCTTCATAAGAGTGTACTTTTATTTATATTCAAACTTGAAGAAATTCACAAAATATGATTAAGAAGAGGTTACAACTGTTTTTGTTTTTCAGTTGCTTGCATTCGGCTATAATTTATTCTTATTGCATTTTGTTTTGTTGCTTATATATGTATTGGTTTTTCATGATTATAGATAGATGTGTTTCCGTCCTATTTTTAAAATATTCTCTTCAGTTGTATAATTGTTTTTCTTTGATTCTAATTTTAGTGCTAATTTAATCTTTTTGCATTTGTTCTTGTTTAGTGAACTTGTGCGAAGCCAATAATCAAGTCTGGAATTTTTCATTTCCCAGGTATAATAATTTTATTCTAATCGATTATTTATATAATTATATTTCAAGTTACTTTTAAATATCATGGATTTTGTGTTCATAAAAGTGTGCTTTTATTTATATTCAAACTTGAAGAAATTTACAAAATATGATTAAGAAGATGATGCAACTGTTTGTGTTTTTACAATTTCTTGCATTCAGCTCTAATTTACTCTTATTGCATTTTGTTTGTTGCTTACATATATGTATTGTTTTTTCATAGTTTCAGAGTTGTTATAAAGTTTTCGCTTTATTATTGAACTTATAGATAATCACATTAGTGAGCGTAGCATACTTCTGGGTTAGGCTTGGTAATTGGTTATATATAGTACCGAATTTTTAATAATTTGCAATAATATATTACTGAATAATATAATACTGAATAATTTTCAATAATAAAGTACTAAACATTTTTAATAATATAGTAGAAAAAAAAATTTGTTATTATATGCGATGTTAAGTATTCTATTTATTAAATTTGGAGTTAATTATATGATTACATGCTCCAAACCTTTTTGGTTACCCTTATTTAATTAATTAATTGTTATAAGATCAAATAGAAAATAAATATTCATTCATACAGAATGGAAATTTTCAGATTTCATTGTGTTTGAGTTAATCCATTTCTTACCTTTGTTTTTTTGACTTCTCAACAAATATGATTCATTTTATTACTCCATAATACATTTATTATCGCTTAAATTTTTTTAATAACATATTTTCTACGCCTTTTATATCTAATACTCCGTACGGACTAATTTGTTATGTTATTAGTATGTTGTATTAATTTATGCTTTTATTAGATTCCTTATTAATTTTATTATTAATTGATCAAAACCTTTTTGTTTTCTCTTATTTTATTATTTGTTAAATACAAACTTAATATTCATTGATAAAGAATGACTAATACTTTCCATTGCATTTCCAATGTGTTACATTATTACATTACTTTTATTTAAATAAATTGTTGTCATATTATATGTGATGTTAGGTGTTCTATTTATTAAATTTGGAGTTAGTTATATGAGCATTTGATTCTAACCTTTTCGGTTACCCTTATATAATTAATTTTATTACTTCATAATACATTTATTATCGCTTAAATTTTTTTAATCACATATATTTCTACGACGTTTATATTTAATACTCCGTACGGACTAATTTGTTATGTTATTACTATGTTGTATTAATTTATGCTTTTATTAGATTCCTCATTAATTTTATTATTAATTGATCAAAACCTTTTCGTTTGCCCTTATTTCATTATTTGTTATAACAACCAATACAAACTTAATATTCATTGATAAAGAATGACTAATACTTTCCATTGCATTTCCAATGTGTTACATTGTTACTTAACTTTTATTTAAATAAATTGTTGTCTTATTATATGTGATGTTAGGTATTCTATTTATTAAATTTGGAGTTAATTATATGAGCATTTGATTCAAAACTTTTTGGTTACATTTATTTAATTAACTAATTGTTACTTCCTCCGTTCCAGTGAATTGTTTGCTTTCGTTTTGGCACCAAGGGGAAGTGATCCAATTAGAACGTGACATGTGGAGCCAAGGATGAAATTACATATAAAAAGTATTCCTAAAATAGAAAAGCAAACAATTCATTGAGACGCCCCAATATGGAATAGGCAAACAATTCATTGGGACGGAGGGAGTATAATAATCAAATAGAAAATTAACATTCATACGTAGAGAATGGAAGATTTCAAATTTCATTGCGCTAAACTTAATCCATTTCTTAACTTTGTTTTTCCCTTCATGGCAAATTTGAATCATTTTATTACTTCGTAATACCTTTATTATCGCTTAAATTTTTTTCCTCACATATTTTCCCACAACTTATATCTTATACTTCAAAAGGACTAATTTTTTTATGTTATTAGTGTGTGGAATTAATTTGTGCTTTTGTTAGATTCCTTATTAATTTTATTATTAACTGATAAGAACCTTTTCGTTTGCCTTTATTTTATTATTTGTTATAACAATCAATACAAACTTAATATTCATTGATAAGAAATAACAAATACTTTACAACAAAGATGATTCATTTCTCCTAGGTAGCAATTGTCGCCTATAATTACAACTTTAAGCACATCATTGTTGACAACCATCATCAACTTTTGAGATTAACAACATCATTTCGACTTTAAAGTGTCCCGTGAAATTTGCATGTATGTACGTCTATCGCTGTTCAAGGTCGCATTTTTTTTGGCTCTATATACCACGTTATATACGTTTATGTGTCACGAATAACAAACCCAAGTTACTTTTATTTACTAATTTGATATCTTATTATATGTGATGTTAAGTATTCTATTTATTAAATTTGGAGTCTATTATATGAGCATATCCAACCCTTTTCGGTTACCCTTATTTAATTAATTAATTGTTATAATAATCAAATAGAATAATCAAGTCTGCAATCCTCATTTTTCAGGTATAATAATTTTATTTTAATTGATTATTTGTATAGATTTATTTGAAGTTAACTTTAAATATCATGAATTTTGTGTTCATAAGAGTGTACTTTTATTTATATTCAAACTTGAAAAAATTTACAAAATATGATTAAGAAGAGGTTACAACTGTTTTTGTTTTTCAGTTTCGTGCATTCGGCTCTAATTTATTCTTATTGCATTTTGTATTGTTGCTTATATATGTATTGTTTTTTCATGATTATAGATAGATATATTTCCGTCCTATTTTTAAAGTATTCTCTTCAGTTGTATAATTGTTCTTCCTTGATTCTAATTTTAGTGCTAATTTAATCTTTTTGCATTTGTTTTTGTTTAGTAAACTTATGCGAAGCCAAGAAATAATCAAGTCTGGAATTCTTCATTTCCTAGGTATAATAATTTTATTCTAACTGATTATTTATATAATTTTATTTCAAGTTAACTTTAAATATCATGAATTTTGTGTTCATAAGAGTGTGCTTTTATTTATATTCAAACTTGAAGAAATTTACAAAATATGATTAAGAAGATGTTGCAGCTGTTTGTGTTTTTACAATTTCTTGCATTCAGCTCTAATTTACTCTTATTGCATTTTGTTTGTTGCTTACATATATGTATTGTTTTTTCAAAGTTTCAGAGTTGTTATAAATTTTTCGCTTTATTATTAAACTTATAGATAATCACATTAGTGAGTGTTGCATACTTCTCGGTTAGCCTTGGTAATTGGTTATATATAGTACTGAAATTTTAATAATTTGCAATAATATAGTACTGAGTAATATAGTACTGAATAATTTGCAATAATATAGTACTAAACATTTTTAATAATATAGTACCGAATTTTTTATTATTATATGCGATGTTAAGTATTCCATTTATTAAATTTGGAGTTAATAATTATATGATCACTTGCTCCAAACCTTTTCGGTTACCCTTATTTAATTAATTAATTGTTATAATAATCAAATAGAAAATTAATATGCATTCGTACAGAATGAAAATTTTTAGATTTCGTTGTGTTTTAGTTAATCCATTTCTTACCTTTGTTTTTTTGACTTCTCGACAAATATGATTCATTTTATTACTCCATAATACATTTATTAGCGCTTAAATTTTTTTAATCACATATTTTCTATTACTTTTATATCTAATACTCCGTACGGACTAATTTGTTGTGTTATTAATGTGTTGTATTAATTTAAGCTTTTATTAGATTCCTTATTAATTTTATTATTAATTGACCAAAACCTTTTCGTTTGCCCTTATTTTATTATTTGTTATAACAATCAGTACAAACTTAATATTCATTGATAAAGAATAACAAATACTTTCCATTGCATTTCCAGTGTTACATTATTACTTTACTTTTATTTAATAAATTGTTGTCTTATTATATGTGATGTTAGTTATTCTATTTATTAATTAAATTTGGAGTTAATTATATGAGAATTTGATTCAAACCTTTTCGGTTACCCTTATTTAATTAATTAATTGTTATAATAATTAAATATAAAATGAACAGTCATTCGTAGAGAATGAAAGATTTCAAATTTCAATGCGCTAAACTTAATCCATTTCTTCACTTTGGTTTTCCCTACTTGACAAATTTGACTCATTTTATTACTTCGTAATACCTTTATTATCGCTTAAATTTTTTACTCATAGATTCTCCCACAACTTATATCTAATACTCCAAAAGGACTAATTTTTTATGTTATTAGTATGTGGAATTAATTTGTGCTTTTATTAGATTCCTTATTTATTTTATTATTAACTGATCAAAAATTTTTCGTTCGCCCTTTTTATTATTTGTTATAACAAGCAATACAAACTTAATATTCATTAATAAGGAATGACAAATACTTTATAACAAAGATGATTCATTTCTAATAGGTAACTAATGTATCCTATAATTATAACTTTAAGCACATCAATGTTGACAACCATCATCAACTTCTGAGCATAGCAACATCATCTCGACTTTAAAGTGTCCCGTGAAATTTGCATGTATGTACGTCTATCGCCGTTCAAGGTCGCATTTTTTTTGGCTCTATATACCACGTTATATACGTTTATGTGTCACGAATAACAAACCCAAGTTACTTCTATTTACTAATTTTTTGTCTTATTATATATGATGTTAAGTAATCTATTTATTAAATTTGGAGTTTATTATATGAGCATATCCTTATTTAATTAATTAATTGTTATAATAATCAAATAGAAAATTAATATCCATTCGTAGAGAATGGAAGATTTCAAATTTCATTGCGTTTAAGTAAATCCATTTCTTAATTTTGTTTTCTGACTTCTCGACAAATGGAAATACTTGGACATACTTGAAACAAGAAAATTATAGGAAAGGTAACCCTACACACAAATCATTTGCTAGAAACTAACTACTCTATAAGAAATCCGACAAATTTGGTATAACTATTTATTTTTACAAATAAATACAGGGTTACATCTAGGACTGTGCAAAATTCGGGTCGGATCGGAAAAATGTACCGGCCCGGACCCGGAATATTCTAAACCGGGCCGGTCCACGGGTCAAGAAAATTACTGATTCCGGGTTCCGATCCGGACCGGGTCAGACCCGGATATTTCCGGTCTAGACCCGGAAACCCGGAATTGGATTTTTTCTTATGGACTCTCCCATAGACCATAGTCCCATGTCGGCCCTTTCCCTCATCAGTTCATCAGTATCACACATTCCCCCTTCCCTCCCTAACCCTAATCCTAGCCCTAACCCTAAGTCCTCCACTCCCTAACGCTAATCCTACGCCGGCCGCCGGTGCTACTACGCCGGCCACCGCTGCTCCTACGCCATCCACCGCTGCTCCTACGCCAGCCACCACTGCTCCTCCTTCCCTCCGACAATTCGTGTTCTCGTGTTCTTGTTTTCAGTTTTTTTGTTCACGTTATGATTCATGATTTCAGATTAACTATCAATTTATGATTCATGATTTCGTTTTCCAGTTTTTAGTTCAATTTCGTTTCTAGATTTATGATTTATCATCTTGACGATTAGCAAACTAGCAAAATCTCAAATTTCACAGCATTGTCAAAACCGGTCAGGTCCGGGTCGGACCCGGTATTTTTCTGGGCCGGGCCAGGGTCAGTATTTTGGTTTCCGGTCCGGGTCCAAGGTCTAGGAATTTGGTGATTCCGGATCCGGGTCCGGTCTGAGTCCGACCAGTTGCGCAGCCCAAATGTCAGTTGAACGACAGATATCAAAAATTACATCTCCAAAAATCCAAGTAATGAGATAACAATCCCTTTCCAGTAATGTGAACGACTCCATTATATTACAACAAGACGGACACAGATTACCACTAAATCCACTAATTAAAACTCGTTTATCGCTTAAGACATTACTACGTACAAACACCTCGACTTTGTATCTAATGTTACTACAAACTCTGACTATGAACTTACTCTCACCCAGGGTGATTGACTCATACCTCAACCTTACATGCTGTAACATATTCCTCATATGGCCTCGTACCAATTGCTATAACATGCTAATACCGTAAGTATGTACTAGTTACTTCTCAGCTTATACAATTCGATCACTACATCACATACGTCAAACAACGCAACCAGTTATCACAGGCAGTCATCACAAAACATTCATTGCATCACAACGTATCCCTTCCTAATATATACCCATCTCATTCTCACACGTGGTTACCAGGTCAAAACCAGGAGGGCCGAAGCTGGTACATGGACATCTCCTCGACAGAGTTTTAGGGGGGCTCCTGATGGTCTATCACCGGGATTCATTTTATTTTTCCTAGGTTCATTTATTTTAGGCTCCAGGATCGTTCGCTCTAATACCACTTTGTAACACCCCCATTTACCCATGAGCCTTATCAAGACATTCCTAAATAAATAAAGGTGTTACCATCTTAGTTTCCCGTGGTAGTAGCTCATTACAATACAACATGAAATGCCAAACCGACCATTTGATTTAAACATTACAACTCATTAACTATTACAACTCTTGGCCGGTTACACAGCAGAAGGTATACAATCTATATATAAACAGGAATGCCTATGCATTAACCCATGCTACAACCAGGATCATTATCGCATTCACCCCAATCCCGTGCAAGCATCCCAGCATCCAAACACATCATGATATACATAACCTTTATTATAGACAGTTCCCCAATTGATTAGAAATATTAATTGGATCACCACAGGCCCGCAATAGAATAGGGTAACAATTTAGACAGAGAAAAACGGTTAGAATATGCTAACATCATAACACATGTACGCAATATAAAACATATAGTCTCAATCATCTCAGTACCATCATTGGTATCAATCCATAATATCATCTCCATATTCTCAGTACTTCACGGTACCAATAATTTCCACTATACTTCTCGATAGGCTTCAAGTCCACCATGATTCCGCTATACTACTCAATGGGCCTCCCGGCCAGGATTTTGCTATACTACTTAATGGGCCTCCCCGCAAGAATTTCGCTACACTACTCAATGGGTCTCCCGACCAGGATTTCGCTACACTACTCAATGGGTCTCCCGAGCAGGATTTCGCTACACTACTCAATGGGTCTCCCGACCAGGATTTTGCTACAGTACTCAATCTCATCCATATCAATATCATATCATAAATACATAGCTCGTACGACATTATAATATTAACATATTCCAAGTAAGGAAAACCTTACCTAATTAGCAGGTCACCACCGGGTCGTTAGTACAAATCACCACGGAAACTCTACGAAGTCCGATCCTAATAAAATATTATATACTTCAATTAATATCGATCATAAGGTATTTGATTTGTAACACGAACCGATACCGTTCTAATTAAATCAGACTACAACTTATTATTATTATTATTATTATTATTATTATTATTATTACACTATAATCACATTATAATACTACTACGTACGCTACACCCACCTAGTGTTATTATTATTATATATACCTTACCATACCACCAGCAACTAAGATATACATGATCAACAATGACAACCACGCACATATACCCGACCAACACAACTTGTACACACCGAGACCACCCAGGCCCGTCTACAGGGCAGCGCAGTAGGCGCATTTGAACCGGGCCTCCAAATTTTAAGGGCCTCAATCTAGATGATTCTTTGTGAAGAGTTCTATAATTAAAGATGTCAAATATAACATAGAAATGCAGTTGTTGTAGTGGTAGACTCACATTCACATGTCTTGGACTTCCTGAGTTCAAATCCCAATAGTAGCATATTTTCTTTTTTTTATTCTTTTCCCATTTTCATCAAATTCTCTCTATATTAATGCTCTTTTATTTCAATTTTTGTACAAATTAACTTAAAACTTTATATTTCTTATTGAAAATTGATCTTTCCTAAAACAATAATATCTCGCCCTCTTAAAACAAAATTCTTTCATTAACCTTTTATTTTTTTCAATATACTTCTTTTATTTTTTACTCTTATATTTTCAAGAATGTTTTTCTTTTTAATTTTTTGTCGTAATTCTTTAAGATTTTTATTTATTATTCGGTAGTTGGTATTGTATTTATTGTTATCAAAATAATATGGAGTATTCCATTAATGATTAATGATTATAACTTCATAATAGTAATATATTGTATTATACGCACGCAACTAAATCTGATGTTAATTTTTAATGTGCTATTTGTAGCAATATCCTTTTTGTGAAGGACTCTGAATTTATTTGAAATCGGCCCAAAATAGTACAAAGTAGGAAATAACATGTTGGTTAGAATTAGATTAATAAAATTTGGCCGGCAAAAAAAAAAGATTAATAAAATTTGGTATAAAAAATTCCGACCACTTGTGAAGAAAGGGCCTCATTTTTTTAGTTTTGCTCCAGGCCTCTCTTATCTTTGAGACGGCCCTGAGACCACCAACACAATTATAACAACAATTCGATACAATAATAACAACAACCCGACATGCCTCACCGTCTATAACAAAGGGGACGAGACACACGAGCAGTGAGTTGTGCGACGGTTGTATGAACCAAGAGAGAACAGAGGAATACCGGGTACGAGTTAATATGATTACGGGTCGAGAAACAGTGATGATAGCATAGTTAATAGGGCAGCGAAAGGTGATTCACTGGGTGATGCTAGAGTATATCAAGGACACGCCCACTCTGAGATGCTGGTAGTGACGGCGGCATGACTAACGGGGAAGGTGGCGATGTGGGTCGATCATGGTGGGGCTCGATAGGCGGTTATGTTGAAGTTTAAACAAGAATAAAAACAAGGACGAAGAAGGGAGTTGCGTAGGGTACAAGAGCAGGATGAAAACATTAGAATGGAGGAGTGTACTTAACCTACAATACGTGGTTTTTTTTTTCATTTTGAGTTGGGCTCGTGAACCACTTTGACAATTTCTTTTAAGTGGGGTTCGGGAAGCGGGTTTGACCATATATGGGATAGAACTCATATAATCCACTCATTACCGACTCAGAAATACCCAATAGAATAAAAGACGAGTATTACAGGCACACTTAAGGCACAAAACTAAAATGAAAACCTAATGTTTCTATAAATACTAAACCTTAATGGGTCACACAACTTAAGGCCCATAATCCAATCTTACCTTCTTAATTAGACCTTCATCCTATGCATCTTCATATGGGAAAACTTCACCCTGCGATTGATTGGCATTCACGAGCTAATACCGCCGGGTGAAATTTCACCCGGTGGACTTTCTCCAGAAATGCGACTTTGACGCTCCTTTACCGTCGGGCAAAATTTCACCCGGTGGTGAGAAATTCGCCCGGTCATTTCGCACGTTGGTGAATGTTTCGCCGGGTGGTGTAAAATCTTCGGGGAGGTAGAAAATGTCGTCGGGCGAAATTTCGCCCGGTGGTGACTCATCGGGTGAAATTTCACCCGATGGTTCTCCGCCTCTTTTCCGGTCTCTTTCTTTGTCGATCGATTGAATTACTTGAACTTTCAGTCGTGTGCTTTGCTCTTCAGACGGTATCTCTCTCTTTCATGCTCATGGAAGCTCGGACACGTTTTTGGTCGAATATCCAGTCAAAATAGATAGAAAACTACCAAAAACACGTAAAATGCAAAAGAGAGACTCTGATGCGAGAATTATTACTCAAAATACGACGATAATCGCACTCTAATCTCGCAAAACGGAGGAAAAACGGGCTTAATTCGGAAGAAAACAGTCCAAATTTGACACACAACAATTCCCCCACACTAAACCGTTGTTCGTCCTCGCGCAAAGACCCAAAAAGAAATTAGCCACTACTACTAAGCTAGACTATGCTATGCCGATACAAGGCAATTAACGGGCCCGCTCCGTCCCTTCAACTCACATCGGGATACTCATGAGGTAAAGTACCACCATGCAAGGCAAGTCGGGTCTTGCTCAAAATTGGGGATGCGACTAACACACACACAAACACACAAAAACAAAGAAGACACACAAAAAGATAGACGCATCCAAAAAGAAAATAAATCACCGAATCCCTCATCGGAACGGCGGAGAAAGCACCGATTTTAAACTTAAGCCAAGCGAGAACACTACCAAGTTAGTCACCCAAATTGTCATGGACAAAATCCTAATAGGATGACAATCAAACAATAAAAACATTGAAAATTTACCAAGGTCCTTCTAATTCCACTGAAGACGCCTACAACGGGACGATAAATGGAGTGGATAAGTAAGAACTATGGAGTTAGTAAGCACTGTAGGTAAGTGTTATCCCGTCTCCAAAGCTAAGCCTAGAGGGCCGTCCCAAACTCGAGACAGCCAATTAGACCAAACAAAAATGTGGACAAGTGTTTGCAAAATGGTAAGGATCGACTAATCACCGCTATTTTCCTTCCTCGGGACTCGGCCCTCTAGTAGGCATTTCACGGCAAATAATGGACCAAGGGATTATTTGGGGTTTGGGAACGATTTTTGAGATTTTGAATTTGTAACACCCCCGTTTATCCAAGAGCCTTAACTAGGCCTTCCCGGATAAATGAGAGTGTTACCATCTCGGGTTAACCGAGGTAGTAGTCACATCACAACACAATACTGAAAAACAACCGAGTTTAATAGATTATTCAAAAGATGCAAACCAAGTTCGAGAAATAAGTATGGTTACAAAACCCAAAACAACTACATGAATTAAACGGTCTATTAAATACTTGTAATGGAAATATGCTAAGAGTATAACAACGATGTCCACTCGCTCCCTTCCCGAATAGCAATTCCCTTCAGTTAAGCACATGTAAATGGTCCATATCTGCATCAATACTCTGCTCCCCAAAAGACCGTAAATGTCAATTGGATCGTCGCAGGCCCCCAATAAAATCGGGTGACAAGGTAGACAATGAAAACACGATTAGAACATGCTAACGATAATATACGAGTACGGAATATGAAACAACAATTCTCAACCATCTTAGTACTATCATGGGTACCAATTAACAATATCATCTTCACATCCTCAGTACCATCACGGTACCAATCAATATTCCCATCTCAATATTCTCATCTCAACTCTTCTGGCAGGCCCTTTCATTCCGAGTGTGCACACCCCCCGCAGGTTCAACAACCCGCGAGGAGAAATCTGGGAGGGGACCGTGATCAAAGGTCCCGGCTAGGTCTAAAGCTAGCCTCACCAACTCCAATATATCAATATTCAACAATCATTCTTCCACCAATATTCAACATTAATCATATTATCACAATATCACATCGTACTCGTAATTCATACATGCATAATAATATTAACATATTCTAAGTAAGGAGAACCTTACCTAATTAGCTGGCCACCACAGCGTCGCCAGTATATATCACCACGGGAATTCTGCGAAATCCGAACCTAATTCAATATTATGTATATAAATTAATATCGATATATACCGACTTAGTCATAGCGTATTATTAAAATAATGGAGGCCAAATCCTCGACTTATCATCATAAACTTAAAGTAACTAAATTAAGATCTACCAAGCTTAATTAAACATGAAGTCAACACACTTAACTAACCTACACTACAACCTGCCCCAACTAGCAACGCATAATCTAATAAGCCGAATAAACATTACCCACAGGAACCATAACAAAGACAACATTTACTAGAACCCAGGCCTCACCAACACACTAGAACCTCGGCCTCGACCCATTAACGATAACCATCGGTTAACGAGAATACACTACGACTACACTACGAGCAACAACGACAACACTACACACCAACTAACAACCTCAACAGCCCTCAACGGATGTCAGTACACATACCCAAAACGTACCCCGGCTCCCTCGTTACTCCCTCGGCACCAGCTCATAACAATAATGTTTGTGCCCGAGGACAACCGTACTACATCGAAAATAACATTACTACCCGAAATGGAACGAGTACAACGGAAGCAACAATACAACATGCCAAAACACCAAAAAGACGATACGATAACGACCCAGGTTATAATAGTGGTAACGACAATGATAGAAACCAAGCAATAATGACAATAAATGTAGACAGTAACAATGAAACCGACAATGATAACTATACTGCCTTGACAAAACCAATAATCCCGACACCTAGATCGAAACTAACCTGAATTACCTAGTGGCGTGTGTCCTTTCTTCCTTCCTCTTGGTCGTGTGGCTGATCCACGTGAGGGTGGGGAAGACCGCTAATCAGACTTTGATTACTCAAGTTATGCGTGTAAGCGAAGCGGCGGTTTTGTTTGGTTATTGTTATCACTGTGTGTAGGTTATACTATTAGGACTTAATATATATATATATATATATAGGTGTGTGTGTGCGTAGCCTATTTAGGTTTATAGCATAGGTAGGGGTGTAGGTTAGTTTTAGCATTAGTACTTAGCACTATAATATAGTACTCCATATTAGGGTGGGTATTATATATATCATACGGCCCATTAGACGTGGCCTGCTAACTCAGCTCGGGTTAACTTGCTTGCTAATGGTTCAAGTTGGCTTAACCGTATTGACTCGATTTGACCTACTAAATAGTACGGGTATTACAATCTACCCTCCTTATAAGGAACTTCGTCCCCGAAGTTCGCTCCTCGACACAAAAGTTACAAAACCTACAAACTTCAACGAACTCTAAGGAAGTACCTTTCTAATAGCAAAACGAGAAATCTATACGATACTAGTTTAAGTATAAAGCATAGGTCGGGTTGTTACCTCCTACCCTCCTCATAGACATGGTTACGTCCCCGTAACCGAAATAATTACCTGATCGAAGAGGTGAGGAAAGTGTTTCTGCATCGATACTTCTGTTTCCCAAGTGGCCTCCTCGACGTTGTGATTAGACCACAAAACTTTGACAAGAGTTGTTTGTCCTCTCCTAGTTTTTTGAACTTTCCGATCTAAAATTTCCTTTGGCACCTCCTCATAGGTAAGAGAATCATCTAACTGGATCGTCTCGGGTTCAAGGATGTGAGACGGGTCACTCAAGTATTTTCTCAATTGGGAAACATGAAACACATTATGGACCTTATCGAGAGCTGGTGGAAGTGCTAACCGATATGCCACCTCCCCTATCCTATCAAGAATTTCATATGGTCCAATAAACTTTTGACTCAACTTGCCCTTTTCCCCAAACCTCATAACCCCTCTCATAGGTGACACTTTCAATAATACCTTATCGCCCAAAGCAAACTCAATCTCTCTGCGGCGGAGATCAGCATAACTCTTCTGACGATCCTGAGCTGCTTGCATCTTCTGTCTAATTACTTGTACCTGCTCGACCATTTCCTGAATCATGTGGGGCCCTAGCACTACTGCGTCGGCCTTCTCGTCCCAACATACTGGGCTCCTACACTTCCTCCCATACAAAGCTTCAAACGGTGCCATCTGGATGGTAGCATGGTAGCTGTTGTTGTAAGAGAACTCAATCAAATCCAGTCGATCCTCCCACGAACCTCAAAATTCCAATGCACATGCCCGCAACATATCTTCGAGAGTCTGTATGGTCCGTTCTATCTGACCATCAGTCGCGGGATGAAAGGTTGTACTCATCTTCAATTGTGTACGCAAGGATTCCTGCAGCTCCTGCCAAAATTTCGATATGAACCTCGAATCACGATCTGACACAATGTCCTTAGGCACTCCATGTAATTTCAGTACATGCCTCCTATAAACAATTGCTAACTCAGCCTTACTCCACGTATCCTTCATTGGCACGAAGTGAGCCGACTTGGTGAGCCGTCTACTATTACCCAAATCATATTATTCCCCTTTGGGGTTCTCGGCAACCCTACAATGAAATCCATAGAAATGGAGTCCCACTTCCACTCAGGTACCTCTAAGGATCGCAGCTTACCCTGTGGTCGTTTGTGTTCACTCTTGACCTTCTGGCAAGTCAGACATCTTGACACAAACTCGGCCACCTCTCTCTTCATGTTCTCCCACCAGAATGTCTTCTTTAGGTCCTTATACAGTTTGTCCCCACCCGAATGTACCGAGTAAGGACTACAATGTGCCTCGGTCATGATTTTCCTCCTTAAATCTCCTCCTTCCGGTACCCACCACCTGCCGTTAAACCTGAGCCTCCCGTCTGGGTGAATGGTGAGATTTGAGGGTTCACCTTTATCAATGCGGGCTCGCCACATTACATACTTCTGATCCAAAAACTGCTCTTCTCGTATTTCGTCGTACAACTCGGGTTGAATCGCCAAGTCTGACATTGGTTCCCCTTTCCTTATCCCATGGCACTTCATTCCTTAGCTTCAATCTGGACATATCCAAACACAGAGAATGCACGGATTTCCTGCTTAGGGCGTCGGCCACCACGTTTGCCTTTTCTTCGTGGTACAAAATCTCTATATCATAATCTCCGATCAGCTCTATCCATCGCCTTTGTCGCATATTCAGCTCCTTCTGTGTGTAGATGTACTTCAAGCTCTTGTGGTCTGAAAATACCTTGAATGTTGCCCCATACAGATAATGTCTCCATATTTTCAGAGCAAACACCACTGCCCCAAGTTCTAGATCATGAGTTGGATAGTTCTCTTTGTAAGTCTTCAGCTGACGTGAAGCATACGCAATGACTTTACCATTCTGCATTAGTACACAACCCAACCCATTTTTCGATGCATCAGTGTACACCTCAAAATTTTCGCTCCCTTCGGGTAAGGCTAGGATTGGTGCCGTAGTCAGACGCTCCTTCAAGGTTCGAAACGCCCTTTCACAGCTGTCATCCAACCTGTACCGAATCTCCTTCCGCATAAGGTTAGTCAACGGACTTTCTATCTTTGAGAAGTCCTTCACGAATCTTCGATAGTACCCGGCTAACCCTAAGAAACTTCGAATCTCTGCCACATTCTTTGGTGCCTGCCACTTTGAGAGAGCTTCGATCTTGCTCGGGTCTACAGATACACCCTCTTTCGAAATCACATGTCCCAAGAATGCGACCTTCTCCAACCAGAACTCACACTTTGATAACTTAGCGTACAACTGGTTGTCTCGAAGTAGTTGCAATACGGTCCTCAACTGTTGTGCATGCTCTTCTCGATTATTTAAATAAACCAGGATATCGTCGATAAACACCACCACGAATCGGTCCAAGTAGGGCCGGAAAATTCGGTTCATCAAATCCATGAAAACAGCAGAAGCATTTGTTAGACCAAACGGCATCACCACAAATTCGTAGTGGCCATACCGAGTTCTGAATGCGGTCTTAGGAATATCTTCGTTCTTGATCCTCAACTGGTGATAACCGGACCTCAAATCAATCTTTGAAAAGATACCAGCCCCACTCAGTTGATCGAATAAATCATCAATACGAGGCAAAGGGTACCGGTTCTTCACAGTGACATTGTTCAGCTCCTTGTAATCGATGCACAGCCTCATGCTCCCATCCTTCTTCTGCACAAACAAAACAGGAGCACCCCATGGCGATACACTAGGTCTGATATACCCCTTATCCATCAATTCCTCTAGTTGCTTCTTCAACTCAGACAACTCCTTAGGCCCCATACGGTACGGTGCCTTAGAGATCGGCCCCGTCCCTGGCTTCAGCTCAACACTGAAATCAACTTCTCGCCTTGGTGGTAACCCCGGGATCTCCTCCGGAAATACGTCTTCGAACTCGTTCACTACAGGCATTGAGTCAGAAAGACAACTCCTCGGCCCGAGTGTCCCGTACATGGCATAAGAATAACGGACTCCCCTTCTTCAGGTGGGTCTTCAGGGTAATGGCTGATATGATCTTCACTGTTGGCTTTACCACCAATCCTCTATAAGACACTCTAACGCCCTTCGGACCTCTTAATGACACTTTCTTGAGGTTACAATCAATCTGGGCTCTAAACCGTCCCAACCAATCCATTCCCAAGATAATGTCAAAGTCATCTAGAAGAAACTCTATTAAATTAAATGGCAGGTCAACTCCCCCAACTATTAAGGACACATTACGAAAGACTCTTGTACACCTAACCGACTTCCCCGAGGGTGTGATTATATCATCAGCTATATTTTCAAAATCTACTAACCCCAGACTCGGTACAGGGTTACAGGCTACAAATGAATGGGTTGCCCCAGAATCGAACAGAACAAAAGAAGGTTTCGAGTTAACGAGAAAGGTACCCGTGATAACTTGCGTGTCCTCCTCAGCAGCCTGCTTCCCCATAGCAAAGAGCTTCCCAGTGTTTTTACTTCCTTCAGGTGCCCCATTAACAGACGTAGTTGGTTTGGTGGCTGCGGTTGACTGGTTAGTGCTCCCAGATCCCTGATTGTAACTCCCTTGTGGCCGGTTCCAGTTCCCCTGTGATCGGTTCCAGTTTCCCTGTGATCTGTTCCAGTTCCCCTGGTATCGATTTCCTTGATTAATACTCTCGGATCCCGACCCTGGAATGGAATTAGGGTTACCCTTCTTCACTCGACACTCGTAAGCACGGTGCCCTGATTTTCCATAGACGAAGCACTTAACTGGTTGTTCATTGCAGTCCGTCCCTGGGTGGTTGTAGTTGCAATTCTTACAGTTATAGCTCCTCACATCTCTCCTACCCGGGTTATAACTACCACCCCCATAATTGTACCCTCCAGAATATTGAGGCCTTGGTCCCTGAGGTCGATTATTCCCATGTCTTTTCGCATCCCCCTGCACAGCTCCCTCAGACTCGGCTTTCCTCTTTTCACTCTTCTGACCGCTCAACTCCTTAATGCGATCAGCTATTCGCTCGGCGTGCCCGGCTCTCAAGTATACCTCTTTCACATCGGCATTATTCCCCATAGGTAGCCTTTCCAGGATTCTGATAGACAAGCTCCTCTCTAAGCGGGAAGCCAATAGTTCAGAAATTGAGGTCAGTAGAATAAGTGGCCAGCTCCATAAACTTGTCGTAATAGTCCTCGACAGTCATGTCGTCTGTCATGGTGAAACGATCAAATTCAGCTCTTTTTGCACTACGGATATGTTCCGGAAAGAACTTCGCCCTCAACTCTTCTGCGAGACTCTTCCACCCAAAGGCATACTCCCCATAATCCCCTTCCTCATGCTCAGCAATAAGTTTGTCATAGTTAAGGTGCCACCATAAATCGGCCTTGCCACTCAAATAGAATGCAGCTTGATTCAGCTCCAAATGCTCCGGGCACTTTACGGTCTGGAACACCTTCTTCATTTCTCTCACCCAGTTCTCTAGCTGCGACGGCCCGCCTGTCCCGTCATATTTACTGGGACGAAGGCGTGCTATCGCCGCGCTGATGGCGGCCGCCTCTGTCGCCGATGGTTTCGGGGCGTTGATGTTTCTCAGAGCTTCCAAAAGTGCATCGTTAGTTGCCTTTAAGCGCGCCATTTCTTCAGCACTCAAAGTGGCTGGGGTAGAACTGGTAGCTGCGTCCTTTGACATGATTACTTTAAAACAACAATAACATACACATGAGCCTTAAATGCTCATACATCATAACAATACATTACTATTAACGTTGTAATTAATCATATCATTGTAAACATCACACTTGTAACTATTCGTACAATTATGCAATTCGAAGGAAATTCATATCATCATCGCGGACCCATCCTATTCTACCCCCTCTAAATCTCACATGTAGTTACCGGGTCCAAACCAAAAGGGCCGGAGGTTGGTATGAGGACGTCTCCTCAACCAGAGGTTTATGTGGGCTCCTAATGGTCTATCATCGGGGTTCATTTTAATTCCTATATTAATTTATTCAGGCTTCAGGATCGAACTGCTCTGATACCACTTTGTAACACCCCCGTTTATCCAAGAGCCTTAACTAGGCCTTCCCGGATAAATGAGAGTGTTACCATCTCGGGTTAACCGAGGTAGTAGTCACATCACAACACAATACTGAAATACAACCGAGTTTAATAGATTATTCAAAAGATGCAAACCAAGTTCGAGAAATAAGTATGGTTACAAAACCCAAAACAACTACATGAATTAAACGGTCTATTAAATACTAGTAATGGAAATATGCTAAGAGTATAACAACGATGGCCACTCACTCCCTTCCCGAACAGCAATTCCCTTCAGTTAAGCACACGTAAATGGTCCATATCTGCATCAATACTCTGCTCCCCAAAAGACCGTAAATGTCAATTGGATCGTCGCAGGCCCCCAATAAAATAGGGTGACAAGGTAGACAATGAAAACACGATTAGAACATGCTAACGATATTATACGAGTACGGAATATGAAACAACAATTCTCAACCATCTTAGTACTATCATGGGTACCAATTAACAATATCATCTTCACATCCTCAGTACCATCACGGTACCAATCAATATTCCCATCTCAATGTTCTCATCTCAACTCTTCTGGCAGGCCCTTTCATTCCGAGTGTGCACACCCTCCGCAGGTTCAACAACCCGCGAGGAGAAATCAGGGAGGGGACCGTGATCAAAGGTCCCGGCTAGGTCTAAAGCTAGCCTCACCAACTCCAATATATCAATATTCAACAATCATTCTTCCACCAATATTCAACATTAATCATATTATCACAATATCACATCGTACTCGTAATTCATACATGCATATTAATATTAACATATTCCAAGTAAGGAGAACCTTACCTAATTAGCTGGCCACCACAGCGTCGCCAGTATATATCACCACGGGAATTCTACGAAATCCGAACCTAATTCAATATTATGTATATAAATTAATATCAATATATACCGACTTAGTTATAGCGTATTATTAAAATATGGAGGCCAAATCCTCGACTTATCATCGTAAACTTAAAGTAACTAAATTAAGATCTACCAAGCTTAATTAATCACGAAGTCAACACACTTAACTAACCTACGCTACAACCTGCCCCAACTAGCAATGCATAATCTAATAAGCCAAATAAACATTACCCAAAGGAACCATAACAACGACAACATTTACTAGAACCCAGGCCTCACCAACACACTAGAATCCCGGCCTCGACCCATTAACGATAACCATCGGTTAACGAGAATACACTACGACTACACTACGAGCAACAATGACAACACTACACACCAACTAACAACCTCAACAGCCCTCAACGGATGTCGGTACACATACCCAAAACGTACCCCGGCTCCCTCGTTACTCTCTCGACACCAGCTCATAACAATGATGTTTGTGCCCGAGGACAACCGTACTACATCGAAAATAACATTACTACCCGAAACGGAACGAGTACAACGGAAGCAACAATACAACATGCCAAAACACCAAAAAGACGATACGATAACGACCCAGGTTATAATAGTGGTAACGACAATGATAGAAACCAAGCAATAATGACAATAAATGTAGACAGTAACAATGAAACCGACAACGATAACTATACTGCCTTGACAAAACCAATCCCGACACCTAGATCGAAACTAACCTGAATTACCTAGTGGCGTGTGTCCTTTCTTCATTCCTCTTGGTCGTGTGGCTGATCCACGTGAGGGTAGGGAAGACCGCTAATCAGACTTCTATTACTCAAGTTATGCGTGTAAGCGAAGCGGCGGTTTCGTTTGGTTATTGTTATCACTGTGTGTAGGTTATACTATTAGGACTTAATATATATATATATATAGGTGTGTGTGTGCGTAGCCTATTTAGGTTTATAGCATAGGTAGGGGTGTAGGTTAGTTTTAGCATTAGTACTTAGCACTATAATATGGTACTCCATATTAGGGTGGGTATTATATATATCATACGACCCACTAGACGTGGCCTGCTAACTCAGCTCGGGTTAACTTGCTTGCTAATGGTTCAAGTTGGCTTCACCGTATTGACTCGATTTGACCTACTAAATAGTACGTGTATTACAGAATTTCTTTTCGGTTTTCTTTCTTTCCCCATTATTTTGGTTGAGGGCTTTTTTTTGTTTTTTTATGCCCTTCTTCTTCATTTTTCCCTTTTTCATTTGAGTAGCCCATATTTGGCTAGATGGTTCGTTTGAGATCAAGCATATTTTTGCAAACTTATTTGTGGTAATGGATGAATGGTAGAGAAATAGGCTAGTCGGGTATGCATCCGCTTCGAACCCACAAAAAGATGGAAATTTGGACTAAAAAGTGGCATAAGGTCACCTAAGAGAACGGGAAACAATAACCAAGGCCTTATCGCTCCATGGGTGGTCAAATGCAAATCCCGTTGTAGACTCCTAGTAGAAAAGACGGACTCATGGTAAAAATTTAATGAAAAAATTGGTTCAAGGTCATTCTACTAGAAATATGTCCAAAAATCAATTGGGTTACTAACAAGGGAGTAATAAACACTCGGCCTAAACTCAAAATCGGGTTATCAAAAACTTTACCTAGACAAACAGTACAAACATGAAAAGAACACAAAAAGAACATAACACGAGAAAAACAAAACAAATACACAAATATAGCCAAGCACTCCAAACTTCATCAAGTCAACACAATCCACAACCACCAATTTCAAAATGTTCACCAAGTGAACCTCCAAATAGCATACAAGCCCATACTCCCATACAAACAAGAAAAGGCCGGGGATAAAACGAAGGTAGAAGATATTACCAAGCGGTCTTCATTTTTGCTACCTTACGTACCCATGCTAATTGGTCAGTGGTGTACCTACAAGAAGGAGAATGCAACGCAATACAAGTGACACAAAAAAAACGAAAAGAAAAGAAAGAAAACTAAAATGAAGAGGAAAAGGATTATCTTGCATTTTTAGGAAAAAAGAAAAAGAAAAGGAAGAAAAGGATAGTAGATCCCTCCCCCACACTAAAATTGTGCATTGTCCTCAATGCACGAGTAGGGGAAGAATCGAAAAAGAAGAAAAGGAGAAAAGAACGGAAAATATTTTTGAATTTTTATGCTTTTTTGATTTTTTTTGTTGTATTTTTCAAAATAAAATGAAGAAAGAAGGTGGCGAGTCTAGGTGTAATCATGTCACCTAGACCCTAGCCAAAGAGAAAAATGAAAAATAAAGAGAAAATAAGACAAAATAAGAAAATAAACTAAAATGAAATAAAGTAAGAATAGAAAATAAAAATAAAGAGAAAATGAAAGAAGAAAATGAAAAATGAAAAGGAAAAATATAAAAACCGAGAGGGAAAAAGGGCGTAGGTGTAATCATGTCACCTCGTCCCGATTCCGCACAAATCGGTAAAAATAAAAGAAAAAAGAAAATTTGGATTTTTTAATTGGTCCTGTTGTGATCAATTCACCTAACACCAGAAGCAAAAGACAAGGCCCTTTCTCAAAGGGTACCTGCAAATAAAAACCTCACGTGTGTAACGACCCAAGTAGGGTCACAGAGGGGCTGACAACTCACCAAACCATCAAAAATATATCATCAAAAATAACCAACAATCACAATTATCAAATGTCAAAATTTGGCACTGCAGATACTGACAAAGATTACTGATAACAGGAGAACGACAATCGACTACTGACACCAACACCCGACACCTCCCCACACTAACACTAACGACACTCAACCGCTCACATAGGACCTGGGGGATGAGGTGGTGGGTAGTAAGACCCTGGCGGAGGTATACCAAAGAACCGGTCAAATTAATGTTGTTGTTGCAACATCCTTTGGTTCTCCTCTGCCGCCAACCTCGCTGCTTGGGCATCCCTAGCAGCGTCCCTGGCCATCTCGAAGCTGTTCCTGGCGTACTCAAAACCGTCCCTAGATTACGTAAACGAGTTATGCGCAGTATCGCGCGCATCCCGGGCTACATTGTAGGCGCTTTGGGCCAAGTTGAGTGAAGTGGTCGAGTTCTCCCAAGTCTGACGTGTACGGTCATAAACGTCCCCCCATTGGTTATAAAACTCTTCCGATCCGAAGAACAAGGACCTGAAATGGTACCACAACACTCAGGATAACATCTTAAGTAATTATTTATGATCCCAAAATCACACGATTAGTCCATTAAGTCAACATTAGGTAGGAATCCCAAGGTAATATAATTTTTTTATGCTTGACTAGGTTCTATTAGGGTATTAGGTATCCATCAAGATATAATTGTCACTATCAAAAAATGTACTTAACTCTTAGTCCTCTTTACGGTCAAGTAATTCCTAACCCAAGCTTGATCAATCTCTATGGTACAATCCTAATTCCGTTAATCAACTAATATCATTCAAATCAATTCCTTAAAAGCTCACTAGATTAGCTAACAGGGCATAACTCACAATCCTCAAACCATTGGTAATAAAGAGTTAGCTAAACCTCTAACATATTTAACTTCCAAAAAGGTTCACTATGATAGAATTCGGTCCAACCAAAGAATCTCAAGAGGAAGATGGTAGAGTAGAAGAATATAACAAGGATTTACCAAGCGGATGAAGAGGAGAATATAAAAGAGAAGAATTAGAAGAAGTAGAGGAAGGAAGAAAAGAGTGGATGATCCTATATTACTATGTTCTTGAACCAGAGGAGAATCTTTGGGCCTCCAGAGTTCACGAGGGATCCAAATGGATTACTTCATCTTCTTGTAGAGGAACGAGCACACAAGTCTTGGGTCGCTATATCTGGATCTACTGCGACATCATGGAACAGGAATCTATTCTTGATCATCTGGCCTGTAACTTAAGCAAATTGAATTTGGGCTGAAAGGTCACCATTGTATCTTCCTTGTAGCACAAAGTTGTCCACTCGAGTCAGCAAGTGTTAAAGAATTCTAAGCAGGTCTTGTCCCGATCTGGAGTAGCATCCTATCAACATTTTGTTCATTCGTCTTCTTCCAACAAAAGCAACAAATATTAAATGCTAATCATTGAGTTACAAGAACATATAAACCTAACAGTTAAGTCCTTATTTGTTTCTACCCATCTCTAATAACATTTTTATTTACTGTTTAAATAATTTACTGGTATTTTCCTTAATTTAAGCGTTGGGAGCAGTGATACTCTGATACCAACTGTAATCCCCTAGAAAATCTAACGCGATACAGTGGCGAAAACACTGTAGAGTCGGGATTAAAACACACTGTAACTATGTCTTAGTAAAATTAAAATGGTAAAGTCAAACAATAGTCCTTAACTAAAAAGGCCAAAATTTAAAACAATCCACAAAAGGGGTTTGAACAATCCATAAGACATAATTATTAAAATAAATAAGCAGCATCCATAACTGCTCGCTAGCCCCCCCGAAGAGAAACACATAAAAGAGATGCTTGTCGTTGTCTATGCCATGGAGAAATTCCGAAATTTTGTTACCGGCTCCAAAGTCTGAATTCATACCGATCATGCGGCGATTCGATACATCATGTCTAAGAAGGAGACCAAGTCACGACTCTTTTGGTCCTTTACAAGAATTCGACATTGAGATTAAAGACAAAGCTGGATCGGAGAACTTGGTAGCGGATCATCTTAGTAGACTAACGGTTAGTAAAGAGAGCAATGAAGAAGATGGTATCCCCATCAATAAAGCAATGAGAGATGAGGCCTTGATGGCCATCGAAACTATTACACCTTGGTATGCCGATATCGTCAATTTTCTAGTATCCCATTTTATTCCGGACGATTATTCCAAGTAAGAGAGGAAGAAACTACGTTATGAAGCCCGACGCTATTATTGGGATGAGCCATATTTATTCCGCCATTGTGTAGATGGAATTTACCGGCAATGTGTTACGGCCGATGAAGGATATGATATAGTGAAGGACCTTCACTCGACATCTTATGGTGGACACTTGGCCAACCAAAAGACAATTGCCAAGGTTCTCCAAAGCGAGTTTTTGTGGTCTTCCATGTTCAAGGACATTCGAGCTTTCATTCTCACATGCGATGCTTGTCAAAGAAGTGGGAATATTACAAGAAGAAATGAGATGCCCCTTCAACCCATCTTAGAGATTGAATTGTTCGATGTTTGGGGCATTGATTTCATGGGTCCGTTTACATCCTCTTTTGGTAACAAGTATATCCTAGTAGCGGTTGATTATGTCTCAAAATGGATCTAGGCCGTAGCTTCCCCCACCAATGACTCCAAGGTTGTACTTAAGCTTTTCAAGAATGTAATCTTCCCGAGATTCGGTATGCCTAGAGCCATAATTAGTGATGGAGGCTCTCATTTTAGAAAAGATACCTTTGAACACCTTCTTAGGAAATATGGTATCACTCACAAGATGTCCCTAGCCAACCACCCTCAATCAAATGGGCAAACCGAGATCTCCAACCGTCAAATCAAGGGAATTTTAGAGAAAGTTGTAAATACACACCGAAAGGATTGGTCATTGAAGTTAAATGACGCCCTTTGGGCATTTAGAACGGCTTACAAAGCGCCGATTGGAACAACTCCTTATCGTCTTGTGTATGGCAAAGCTTGTCATTTACCGGTGGAATTAGAACACAAAGCCGAATGGGCAATCAAAGAGCTAAACTTCGATGAGAGTGTTGTAGGATATAACCGCCTTCTCCAACTACAAGAATTGGAAGAACTAAGACTTGAAGCCTACGAAAACTCGAAGATTTACAAGGAACTAACTCGCCAATGGCACGATTCTCGAATACTTCGTAAGGACTTCTTTGTCGGTGATAAGGTATTACTCTTCAACTCTCGCTTTAAGCTCTTCCCCGGTAAGTTGAAATCAAAATGGTCGGGTCCATTCGAAGTGACCAAGGTGCAACCATATGGATCAATAGAGATATTAAGCCCGGAAAACGGGAAGTTATTGGTTAATGGACAACGTTTGAAGATTTATCATCCCGGTCACGTTCGTGAGACCTTCGCTACCATGAAACTTGGTAAGCTCCCATTGGGGAGCGATGTCTAACCCCCTCTCGAAATTGATGTAGGTTTGGTGGTATCCTCAACAACCACCTTGTACATATGTATTATATTTCTTTGTGTTATTAGTTTGTTAGCTTGAGAAGAATGGTTGAACTTGGATTTCGCCATGGAGCACTTAATTTGGATGAAGATCACGCTTTTTGGAGAAGTTATGGAGCCAAATTGAAGACCACGAGCCTGTTTGTGGGAGATATTGATTATGTAATGTGAGTCGAGTCAATATTTGAATCATTAGGTGATTGTTGAAGAGCCATGAAATGGCATGGCGGAAAAACGAAGATAACAAGACCTCCGGGCGAAATTTCGCCCGGTGGGACCTGACTGGGCGAAACTTCGCCCTACGGAATGTTGCCAGAATTGCCGAGATAGAAGAAGTTACCACCGGGCGAAATTTCGGCCGGTGAGATTTTGACCGGGTGAAATTTCACCCGGTGGGAAAAATGGCAGAAAACAATTTTCACGACGAAAAGTCCGTCGGGTGGAATTTCACCCGGTGGTGCTTGACCGGGTGAAATTTCACCCGGCGGCATGAGCTTGAATGGATCACTTATAACACACCTCCTCACTACAATTTCGATTCCCTCCTTCATATTTACCACCCATAACTTTCCCTCCAAAAATTTTTACACCAAATTTTTACCACCAACTTTAAAATTTTCACTTTTCCTCCCAACCACCCTTATTTATATCACCCTTTTACCTCACAATTCACTCCACATTTTCACCCATCATAAACTCATCAAACCACCTTCCATACCCATTCACATTCAAACCTCCATTCACAATTCCATTTCAACTTGGTGATTATATCCTTGGGTTTTTGAAGAGGGAAAAGCTAGAGTTTCGGGATTTTTCTTGCAATTATTATTATGGAGACAAGAGCCCAACGAGCCGTGCGTAAACAAGGTATGGCTTCGACCTCTAATACTTCTAAACGTTCTACTTCTTGTAAGCCTAAACTTTCACCTTGTCCTAATACACCCTTAGCTCAAACCTTTTCTGAAAAGGCTTTTCAGAGTACAAGGTGGGCTTGTCCATTCACAATGTAACTTTTAGGAATTGAGGACGATATTAGAGAGTTATCGTCTAGGATTGGTACTAGTAAGCTACTTAATTTTGTGCCTTGCACAAATAAAGACTTGGCATGTGAATTCTTAGGTACCTTTACCATCGATAACCCGACCACACCAAGAGAGTTCAAATTTAGATTGTTCGGTAGAAATAACTGTTTAAATATTTCCGACTTTAGCTTAGCGTTAGGTTACCCTCATCGGGTACCGGACTAAGTAAACCCCTAAGTGATTCGCAAAGTAGTGCGACTAGGAGAGACTTGTGGAGGCGCATAGCGCCGGGTCAACGTGATTTCGAACCCAATTCTAGCTTTACCGCCGAAATCCGTAACCCCGCCATCCGTTATTTTGCTGAAATTCTTTCCCACTGTCTTTTGCCATCTACCGACAATATTATCAACCTCAATGTGTGTGTCTTGCAATTAATTAGTGACTCTTTACTCGGTAACCCTAACCCCCTTGACCTACCTATTGTTGTGGCGTTACACTTTCATCAAATCATAGTTGCCCAACGTCCCTCTGTCGACTGTGGTGGTCTTGTGACTTTAATAGCAAGAAATTTGGGTTACGCGACCGACCATCTTATCCCACATGATAACCCTGTCTGGCTTGACGAGGCATACTTCCCCACCTGGATCATTAAAGTACCTGACCATCACCTCGTCTCTCTTTGCCATGACCGTGCTTTAATAGTCCCCAGCAGAAACCGAACCAATATTTATAACTGTCACAATTGGGATCTACCTTTGGATCCCGGTGAATTTCGACTAACCGAATCAGGGGAAATAGGAGTTTGGGAGTATGCCGGTGAGGGAACTCCGACAGCTTCTTTTGCGTCAAATGACTATTCAAACTAAACACCCCTATAAGAGTCGGTAAACAATATGGTTTATGTGTGTTGTGGGTATTTGTGTGGATTGCGTCGGTGAGTCTCTAATCATCTACGAATGTATGTCTTTGAATTAATATTGTTCCTTGTTCCTTGTCCCATCATTATAATCATTGTGATTGTTTTATCTCAAACCAAATTTGCAAGCTGTCCCACTGTCCCATCGGTATTTTTGCGGCCGTCGCGGCCTTGGTTTTGCTCCCGGTCTTTAAGCGATGTGATTACGCCATTGACCTTTTTTGAAAATCCAAATTTTAATCAATTTTTTTTTCTCTCAATTTTTCTTAATCCGGGCTAGGTGACGTGACTACACCTATACCCAATTTTTCACCCTTTTGTTTTAATTTCTTTTCTTTTCTTTTATTTCTTTTTCAACTTCTTAGCAACTTGGCTAGGGTCTAGGTGAAGTGATTGCACCTAGGCCCGCCACCATTTTATCGTTTTCTTTATTTTCTTTTACCTTTTCTTTTCTCAAGATTTTGAAAAATCCAAAAACACTTGAAAAATCCTATAAATCCAAAAAGATTTTTCTCATTTTTCTTTTCCGTCTTTTTCGTTCTTCCCCTACTTGTCCATTAAGGACAATGTACAGTTTTAGTGTCGGGGAGGAGTCTACTACCTTTTATTTTGCTAAAAATCTTTTCAAAATCCATAAAGATTTGAAAAATTCGAAAAATCAGAAACATTTTTCTCCATTCTTTCCCCTTTCTTTTCTTGTTTCAAGTTATATTTCCGTGTTCCGCGTACGGTCTTGTTCTCCACTCTTACAGGTAACCACCACCTTGAAACAGGAATTGAAGAGATTTTCAAAGCACTCCGCTTGGTAACTTCCTTCTTTCTTTCTTTAATTTTGAAGAGGAGTTAGGTTGTTGCTATTGGAGGCTCTCGAAGTTGAGCATTTTGAGTGTTGTGGTTGATTTTGTGCTTTAATGTCGATGGAGTATGGAGTACATGACCTTACTTGTGTTTTCTTTTATAATCCCCTAGAAATTGTAACGCAATACAGTGGCGGAAACACTGTAGAAGTGGGATTGTAACACACTGTAGCTATGTCTTGATTAAATAAAAATGGTAAGTCAATACATAAGCCATAAAATAAAAATGGCTACAAAATAAATAAATAAATAAAATCCATAAAAAGGGTTTTAACAATCCATAATACAGTGATCTGATTAAAACAAGCAGGATCCATAACTGGTCGCTAGCTCACCCGAAGGAAAACACATATACCTGCCATGTTAAAAACATAATAGCCACAATCAGTGGGGAGCAACGTCAACGTTCTCCCAGCCGTATAACAGGGTTTTAAAACTGTAATTACTATTATAGAAAAATAGTAAAAATGGAAAACAGTAAAACACATTATAATAAAAATAAACTTTCAGTGAAAAACTTCACGTATCAAAACAATATAATAAAAATGAGTTTTTCGAAGAAAACATAAAACATTTGCCAACCTGCAACCAAATTATATCGATAATAATAAAAATATTCAAAATGGCGTTATGGATAGGAGTAGTGTAGACGGCTAGACTTTCACTAGGAGAGTACTAAAAACTAGCTTCGAGAACTTAGTTCAAACAAATCAAACTTCGGTCTCTAACTAGGCTACTCAACCATAATAGAGCGGCGACTTATAAATGCGTGGCCCTAGTTTAAGATAATGCACACCCCTCCTGGGATTACCTGTCACCTAGTTCAACTTATGACGGCGACTTACTGCGAGGCCTAAGCTTAAGGTCAAAATGTACAAAACTCCCGGGATACCTGTCACCCGGTTCAACAACCAATGTACCGATTCCTGATACACTAGCCTTATAGTTGATGGCAAAACCGTAAACCCTAGAATATATTACTCTAACCTCACACTTGTTCTTATTCCATAACTCCAAAACAAAGCCATTATCGATATTCAAAAGATATAATCAATATAAATAATATGAGGATAAAAGAAGTAACATTTATATTCTAAAAGAGGAAACTTTCTATTTTAGGAAACTTCTATTTTTATAAACTTTACTAAAAATAGAATTATATCAAAATAGTAAAAATATTAGTTCATACTAATACCAATTTTTAGTAAACGATATAGATTTATAAAACTAATACTTTCGGCCTTAACGATATTAATTAATTATTAAAGTAAGAACATTTGAGTTTATGAAGTTATTGAAATATCGTACAAGTGTATAAAATGATTAAAAATGTCTTAAAAAATTTAATAATACTAATCAGGGTGTTTTCAAAATTTACAAAGCTAAAATTCTCCAATTATTATTAGTTACGACAATACGGTTACAAATAGGATTTTACGGCAAATGTCAAATTAAATCATTTTACGTCTCTTATTTAATTAAACCATTGAGTATATTTAGAATATGTTAAGGGATGATTTAACTCTTAATGTTTCAGATTTAAATATTTTCAAAATAGCTGGAAAAATAAATCTTTTAGGTAAGACGAAGCATTTTAACGATAAATCGTAATTTGTCCAAAAATCAATACTTATTAATTAAAGAATTTAATAAATAGTACAAACATTACGTAAAATAGTTAAAATATATTTATGGACATTTTGTCCTAACATTTTATTAAAGCACTAAAAATCATAAAAATACATTTTATTAAGAAACCATCAGAATCATAATTTTTTCCAGATTAAATCAAAAGACCAAAAATCGAGAATTTAAACGACAAACGCGGTTTTAACGATAAACGATGATTTAAAGTGATTAATTAATTCATCCACTTAGTGATTCCAAAAAATTACGAATATATTCAGAAAATTCTATTTCATCATAAAGTTTCACCACATCAAAAATCAGATTAAAACAAAATGTTTAAGTACTAGAAATAAAAATTGGCTTTTAATCGTTTTTGTCCGTAAACGGAAATAATTCAATAATCGATAACTAAAATATCAGAAAAATACTAAATTATTAAAAATCGTCAAAAACATCATTTTTACAGAATATAAATATATATTACATGTTTAGGCCGAATATTACGATTTTACAAATTAATATGACGATTTAATCATTAATCTCGTAAAAGCGATAAAAATATCGAAACATGCAAATTTTCATCTTTTTTTAAAAAAAATCCAGATTATATGACATACATATATTGTCAAAAATGAAATATAAAAATTATACATGCAAATACACAATTAAAATCATGAAATACCGAGTAACATCGACGTTACCTCTAACCCAAATTCGAGTCGATTATAAATTCGTCGGCTTCAGGATCATTCAAAAATCCTTCAAGACAAGAAAAGCATGGTGGAAAAATACCATGAGAAAACTAATAAAATCAAGGAAAATAACGATCGAAAACAACATCGATTATTACCTTAACGAAGGGATCGGAATGACGATTATTTAGTAGATGAAAACGAGACGATCGAGACTCGATTTGAGACAAAATTTGGCTAGAAAAGCTGCTGGAAAATCTCAGCCAAGAGAGAAAAAGGGAGGAAATGTTGTTTAATTTTTTGTAAAATGAATGATAAGAAAGTGGATGGTTTTCTATAGCATAAATGATATGTAAATTTTGATGAAAACTATGTCATAATACATGCACAAATCAGTCAAAATGAGAGAGGAAGGGAGTATGAAGAGTTTGTGTTTAAAGCCAAAAATAAATGGGTGAGAAAAAGAAAATATCTAAGGCTTAAACATCATAAAATGAAATGTATACAAAGTTGTGTAAAAATGTGACATGGGTGTGTCACGGTCCAAAACATGGAGAAAATGTCCCAAATAATTTCTAAGTTGATAAAAAGATGAATCGCAAAATTGTTAAAGGTAATTCAAATCAGTTCAAGTAAACCGCGCGTTGGAAAATAATTATTTACGAAACTGCGTAATAAAATCATTAAAGGTCAAATATTCTTAAATAAAAATATTTCTTAGTTGGAAATAACATATAAACGTGTTTTGATATTTAGGAAAAATAAATAACTGAATTCCAAGCTTAAAACGTTAGTTCGTAGAAAAATAGAACTTCACGTGCAAAAATAAATAGTTTACAATGAAAATCAGATAAATAGGTTTACAAGAATTAAAATCTTTTAAAATAAAAATAAATATTATTTGGCTAAAAAAAATAAGAAGAATTCAGAAAGATGAAGGAAATAAAAGACGAAATTGACATAGAGTCATGACGGAGTCACAACAGAATAATTAACGGCACTAGGAAAATAGTGGGTTTTACATCTTTTATCTGCCTTTTTTTTCTTTTTCATGTGTGTTCTTTTTGCTTTAGTATAGTGTGTCTAGGACTAAATGTTTTCGAAAACCCGATTATAAGCTTATTACAAGAGTTTACATTCCATTGTAGATAACCCATTGTAGATTTTGGACCTTAATCTAGTAGAATGACTCTTAATCAATGAATTTGTTGATCCTTTAGCTTGAGTCCACCTTTTCAACTAGAGGTTTTATTTCGGGGTTTGCATTTGACCACCCATGGAGGAGTTAGGCCTTGGTTCCCGCATCCCGTTTACTAGGTGACCTTGCTCGAACGACCATTGCACCTTTAGTCCAAATTTTTTCCGCCTTTTTGTGGGTTATCCGGGAATGGCGCGTGTTCTCATTTGCCTAATTTCCTCCACCTATACATCACCACAATAAGTTTACACAAAAATAACCTCCAAGCTTGGTTATGAACCACATCAAAATAAAAAAGCCATAAAAGGGCGAACCAAAGCAAGAGAAAAAGGGCACAAAAACATGAAAAACAAGGAGAGAAAAGGAGCTTCAAATGAAATCATATCATCAAAAACATCTCCAAAAAAAAGCCCTTTGATCGATTCATCACCGTGAAGTGCCAACTAGAGGACCGAGTCCCGAGGTAGGAAGATAGAGGTGATTAGTCGATCCACCCCAATAATTGTAAACACTCCACCTTTTTGTTTGGGCTAATTTAGGAAATTTGAGTTTGGAACAACCCTCTCGGCTTAGCCAAAGAGAGCGGGACTGCACCTACCTACAGTGTCGAACGAATCCACGTTTCACTTTTTCCACTCCGTTATACGTCCCGTCGTAGTTCTTTAGAAGACTAGGAGGACCTAGGCTAAGTTATCAACATCTATATTGCTTAATTGTCATAGTATTAGGCTTTGGTCCTTATTTACATGGGTCATTTATCTTGGAAGTTTATTGTTGTTTTAGGTAAGTAATCGGTGTCTTCCCCGCCGTCTCGATGAGAGATTCGGTGTTTTATTTTTGCTTTGGATGCGTCTATTCTTTCGTGTTATATGTTTTTGTATGTTTAGTCGCATCCACCATTTTGAGCAAGCCCCAACTAGCCTTGCATGGGAGTACTTTACCTCATGAGTATTTCGATGTGAGTTGAAGGGACGGAGCGGGCCCGTTAATTGCCCCGTATCGGCTTAGCATAGTCTAGCTAGTAGTAGTAGTAGTAGTATGTAATTTCTTTTTGGGTCTTTGCTCGAGGACGAGCAACGGTTTAGTATGGGGGAATTGTTGTGTGCTAAATTTAGACCGTTTTTCCCCTCATTTAGACCAGTTTTTCCCTCGTTTTGCGAGTTTAGAGTGCGATTATCGCCATATTTTGTGTACTTCTCGCATTAGCGTCCCTCTTGTGCGTTTTACGTGTTTTTTTGTAGTTTTTCTATCAATTTTGATAGGATTTTGCACCAAAATCACGACCGAGCTTCCACGAGCACAAGAGAAGGGAATACCGTTCAAAGAGCAAAGCACACAACTTAAAGTTTAAAGCCATCCAATCAATTAATGAAGAATGAGACAAGGAAAGAGGCCAGCAGAATAACCGGGCGAAATTTCACCGGGTGAGACACTACCGGGCGAAATTTCACCCGACAGTAAAAATGCGTCCCCGAAGATTTTCCGAGACTTCCCACCGGGAGAAACTAACCGGGCGAAATTTCGCCCACCGGGTGAAATTTCGCCCGATGGAAAGATGTGCCGGAAATCGCAAAAAATGAAGAAAATCTGACCGGACGAAAATTTCACCCGGTGGGATTATCACGCAAGACCGCAGGGCGAAGTTTCACCCCATGAAGATGCTAAGGGTGATTGTCTCATTAATGGAGCATGAAGTGGATTTGGGCTTTAGGTTAAATACCCATTAAGAGATTACTATATATATATATATATATGTTACCCTAGTTTGTTGCCCAAGGCATCCATTATTATCACCCCATTAGTGTAGAAACCCTCCATTAGAGTAGTATTAGCATCCATCACATTACACCATTCATTTGAAGTATTCTAGTAGTAATTTTCTACAAATCTAGTAGTTTACATAGTAATTAGTAGTAGATCTACTTAGTTTTCATCAACAATTCTCTAGATTACAAGTTTGTAGAAAATTACTCAAGTTTTATTGAAGATTTGTTGGGTTTATTGAAAGATTAGTGACAAGTTCTTCATTCTCCCCATCAAAGATTCAACCTTTATTTATGCAATCTTCTTATTTCTTATAGATTTTCATAGTTGGTACATTTCTTTCCACTCTCGTATCTCTAGTTTAACTTTAATTTAGTTTTCCCATTATTATCTTGTTTAGATCATCTTAGTGTAGTTAGTTTCTCTAGATCTTGTTCATGTTGTTTTAGATCATTCCCTAGATTAATTTGGTATTTCCATAATTTAGTGGGTAATTGTTAGATCGTAGTTTTCTCATCATATTGTTTTTAGTTTCCTTAGATCTAGTTAATATGCATGTTGTAGTTAGTTTTTCCATAGTTAATGTTTTATTGTCTTTCATTATGATTAGTGAGTAGATTTCTTGTTGGGGAGTTTAGGGATGAAGACTTGGATTATTTGAATTTAGGGGTATTGGTGGGTTGCTTGCATGTTGGTTTACCTTGCTTGTGGTTGTTGTGTCATTGTTATTTTAGTCCGGCCAACTAGACCGACCTTGACTCGTTTCTATCAATATGGGGAAACTCGGGGTAGAAATTACCATAACAAGAGACTTACCCTTCTTCGCCGCGAAAGCGGGTTTTTAGGTGGGTTGGGTGAAGAAACCGAAAGGTGGCATTCTCCCTTTATCAATGTTGCAACAAAAACTCGATCCCGACCTTCTTAGATTCCATATTCCGAATCCCGACTTCTCCCCAACGCCTTTTTCTAGATTTATCACCCCTAGCTATTCTCGTAGTTATTTCTCTAGCGTAGACTCGACCCATAGACTCGACCCTTAGAAACCCCCCTCTTGACGTCAAACACATCGCTTTAAACTTGTCAATACATCCGTTCCCTGTGGACCGACCTCGACTTACCACGAATACTTGTTTGTTTTTGTGTCATCTCGAGTCTTACAAATATCGTTTGATCCCCCGTCCTTCGTTAATGACCGATCCGATTGGGAGGCGATCAATGTGGGTCATTTATCTGGACAGGTTAATGCGCTAGATGGGCGGGGTACAAACCGTTACCAATGTTATTATTGATGTTGTCAATTCCCATCCGTGGGAGAAGTATTCTTTTAGGAAATTCGAAATACCTTATAGATGGAGGATTATACATAATGTTCCCCTAGAATATGTTCGACGGATAACCCCCTCCTATGCCCGGCGGGATGTTTGTGAACATCCGACAGAGTAGGGTAGGTCGTAAGTCGTGGAGATTGTGGGGCGACAGAATCAGGAGGCTACGCGAGTTAACGTCGCTAAGCGCCCGACCAAAGACAATGTAACCTATCCTAGTACCGTCAATTCGTCTAAACGGGTCAAGACGGACAATACCCATATTAAAAGTGCAGATGAGGAAGGGAAATGGGATTGACTGGGCCCACGATTAGCTTAAGGGGTGGAAGTTTGCATTCAAGGGTAAGGGAAAGGAGAACCTGGATCGGTAGGGCACAACCATTAGTACTATGTTGGATTATGCGATATTATGTAGCGTATTAGTACTAATTTTTTGTAGGGTTATACTTGACACGTTGTCTTGTTTCAGAGGTATCCGGGTGATGGATGCTTGATGTAAAGGCCTCGACAAAGGCTTGATTTGTTTAATATTGCATTAATGTCGAAGCACACATTTTTTTGTTATTCTTTGCTCTTTTTTTTGTGGTGGCTCGTAACTCTATTCTTCATTTTTTCCGGAGTTCCCTTTCGGGATATTACTCCATCCTCGGCTCACCTTTTTGTCTTTTTTGCTCTTTTTTTTACGACTCGTAACTCGATTCTTCATTTTTCCCGGAGCACCCTTTCATGTTTTCACTCCGTCCTCGGCTCGTAACTTTTTTTTAACCAAGGCTCGCAACTTGATTCTTCATTTTGCCCGGAGCGCCCTTTTGGGTTTTCCCTCCGTCCTCGGGTCGTCGTTTGTGCTTCGTCATTGAAATCTCTTGTTAATCGGAGCGTGTGATGGGTTCCGATTTGCGCATGAATCAAACAGTCGCTTTTTTTAGTTTTGGTTGTACCCTCGAGGGAATTGTCTACGTATACATGGTTAGATGGAATCAAACCATGTTCGTAGTTCGTATGATGTGAGTGATTTTTGTGCTTTAGACTCGTTATGCCAATTATCGATGTGAGGTGTTCAAAGTGTTTTGCATGGGTTTTCACCCTAGTTAAGAGATCAGGATGTGACACTCAGGAAGCTAAGAGTAATAGCGTTTAAGATGGTCCATGTTGGTAGTGGTCAAGAGTTCTTGACCGTCGAGATCAGTTATGATCACGACATCTCCCGTGAGTATTTTCTTGACGAGGTAAGGACCTGCCCAGTTTGGTTTGAACTTTTCCCTATGGTCGACGGGAAGCGGTGCTCTAATGGACTTAACCACTAGATTTCCCTCTGGTGTGTTTCGAGGCTTAACTTGTTTGTTAAAGGCTCATTGTATTGTTAGTTGGTAGGCTTGCACGTTGGATAGTGCATGTATTCTATACTCGTCTAGGAGGACTAACTCATCATAACGTATTTTGTTCCATTATTTTTTTGGAATGCAGCTTTCGGCTAGTATCCTTAGAGAGGGTATTTCTAACTCTATTAGTTGTACAACTTCTGAACCGTAGGTTAGGTAGTATGGTGTGGCTCTGGTGGAAGTCCGACAGGAAGTTCGGTATCCCTATAATGCAAAGGGTATTTTGTTGAGCCAATCTTGGTAGTTGTCTATCATGTTCTTAAAGATGGTGACGATGGTTTTGTTTGCTTCTTCTACAACCTCGTTTGTCTGAGGCCTATAGCATGATGATTTGTGTCATTGGATTTTTTTATTTGTCTAGGAGTTTTTGCGTGTCGGCCTTAAAGTGAGCCCGCTGCTCACTTATCATCTCGTGCGGTATGCCATAGCGGCAAACGATGTTGTTTTGTAAGAATTTGACTACATGTTTGAAGTTTAGTACTGTGTAGGATGCCGCTTCTACCCATTTCATAAAATAAACAACGACAACTAATATGAAACAGTGTCCGCCGGTTCAGGATAGGTGTACTTTTCTTACGATGTGTATTCTCCAGGTAGAGAAGGACCAGGGTGTTGTTGTAGTTTGAAGTGGATACGATGGTATGTGTGGATATTGGCAAATATTTGGCTGTTGTGACAGTGACAGACATGATCCCGACAGTCTGCTTCTAGGGTTATCCATTAGTAGCCTAGCCTCATTATTTTACGGGTTAGTGCGTGTGCACTCATGTGGGGTCCATATTCCCCGTTATGAACTTCTTCCATGACTTTTTTGGATTGGGCTTTGTCTATGCACCTAAGAAGTATTCCCTGTGTGGTTCATTTATATAGTAGTACTTGGTTTAGGATGTAGTGAGTGGCGTGAATTCTCATGGTTTGTTTTTGGTATTTGTATTGGGTAGTAGTCTAGGATCATTTTGTACCAGGGTTCTTCGGAGGTGTCATCGGTTTAGATGTTGTGGATATAGGCAGGTTGTTCGCTTCTCTCCACACAGATGGGTATGGAGAAGAGGTTGTCGCGCATGTTTATTAGTGAGGCTAATTTGGATAGTGCATCTGTGTAACACCCCTGATTTTATAATTTAAATAAAATTAAAGTTATATTCGTATTTTTATTTTATTTACGATTTAACTCGTAATAATAAAAATTATTATAAAACGAATTTATCGTTTAATCGTTTCAATCTCCTAAAATTCCATTTAACTTGGAAACTCTTCTTATATTTAAAACATATTTTTATTTCTGTTTCGATTCATTTTATAAATTTCATTTAATTCTTATCGAAAGTCTATTTCGACGATTTAAATTCTAAATTCTTTTTATTTATTATTTAAGTTCAAAAATTCTATTTTCGGCTCGAAGCTCATTTATTTTAAAGTTTCGTCAAAACATTTATTACCTTTCCTCGAAAAATCAATTTAATTCACTTTATCGAAGATTTATTATTTATCGGAAAATACTCTTCACCGTCTAATTATTTATTTCTATCAGCTTTGTTTTCGTCTCGAAAAATTCAATTACTCATTTTATTCGATTGGCCCGATTATTTATTAATTTTATTAACTCGTTTTGATTCGATTCGTGGGTCAACTTCTCGTTACGGAATTCATCTCTTACCCGATTCATTTAGTTGTCCGTTTGTCTTACTCTCTTTTATTTGTTGAGCTGTTTCATCCCCCATTCACCTTTTTCAATCCCACGTACACATCCCCTTGTATTTACGTTCTCTCCCTCTTCCCACTTGTTAAATTAATGTTCAACCCCCTGTTATTCTTTTCATCCCATCCACCGCTTCACCTCATATTTCAACGCCCCTTTTTCAACTCAACTGTCATGCTCATTGTTTGTACCTCTCTTTGTCTCCCTCTTTATTTTTCATTCATCCGTCATCTTTGTCACCTGTTTCGGTTTTTTTTGCTTGCGGCTGCTGTTGCTTTTTCTTCTGCTACTGCGTGCTCTACTTTCTTCCTTCCTCTCCTGTTTTCATGCTTTCTGCCTTGCTGTTTAGGTCAATTTTCTGTCCATCTTTGCTTTCTCCATCTCTCTCCGTCCTTGTCTTTCAAATTCTGCTGCATCCGCTTCTCGTTACTGCTGTTTGCTGTTCCCGATTTCTGTCGTTTTTTCCGTTTGGATGTCGTCCTTTGTGCTGATGTACTTCGTTGTTTCTCGTTTACTGTCATTTTGTAGATTGGTTTCTGCTCCTGCGTTATGCTACTGTTATTGGTATGTTGCGGTCTTGTTGATGCTGCTGTTTTTCATTCCTTTTTCTTCTTATCCTTCCTATTCCTGTTGCAACTTGTGCATTTTACTACTGCTGTCCGTACTACTGTTGTTGCTTTTCTTCTTCCTTCTTCTTTCTTAATCTTCTTCTCCTTCTTAATCTTCCTCTTTTTCTATTTGTTGCTGCTACGGTCGACTTTGGTTCTGATGTTCCTGTTGCCTCTACTTCTTTATCGGGTCTGCTTTGGTTTACGGTTTCTCCTTGCCTATTCATTTCTCTATCTATCTGTCCTGAATCGTGCCACTTTGTCGGCTGCTATGTCGTCTAATGTCGTTTATGGTTCTTTTTCTTTTATCGTTGCCGCTGTTATTCTGAAATTGTTGCTGTTGTCCGCTTCTTTCCCTTGTCCGTATTCTCTTTATCCCATCTCGTTCTTTTTCGTTTCGTGAAGGCCCCAGAGTTCTATTGAATCGGCTTACAAGTTCTAAGGTTCGAGCTTGGTCTAATCGAGAAAGGCAAGTACGTGATCGCTCGGTAGAGTCTTAAGGTAACTTTGGGACGTTACTCGATTTTGTATCGTATATTTGAGTACTAGTATGTAGTAAATATTTTAACTTCATTTTTTTAATTTTAGCTATTGTAGACACCCACATTTTGACTGCCAGGTGTCTATAGCAGTTTCCAAAAAACACCCGATGATGATCGGACGCTAACGTGTTTCTACGCGCTCGGATATGGGCTCAAATCCATTAGTCGTTGGCTTAAGCACTTACGGAGTACAAATCTCACAAAACTGACCTCAAAATCAGGCACAGCGGACCGTTCTGAGTCAAACAAGACTAATTTGGGCCAAAACCGACACCGGAAATAAAACCGACTTTTAGCGATTGGGTCAACCCTGGTCAAAGTCGTTTCCGAGACACATCAAAGCAGTCACTCAAATACAAAAAGTCCAACTCAAGAAGCAAAACCAACAGTCCACCTTCAGACGGGCCATCAGGTCAAGTCCGTCAGGGCACAAAACCCTAGACACCAAAGTACATGGGCAATGCCTATATAAACATCCCCATGCACAATCAATTTCACACTTTTTTACAACCCTAATAAACATCAAACTCAAACCCTAATTTCAACCCTAATCAAACCCTAAACCTAGCTTTAGGAATTCAAAACCCCAAACCACCACAACTTAGCCTACATACTCGATACTCCCGTGCAAGCCGCCACTACGAGTCCCGTCCGAGCGTAAGAAACATGTAGGTTGAGGGTGCAAAAACCCCTTTTCTTCTACCTTCTCGTCTTCCTCGCGTCTTTTCTCGTTATTGTCGTTTTTTATTATTTTATTCGCGTCATAATACCGTTAATATCGTTAGTATCAAAAGACATTAAAATACTCGTAGATTTGTGTCGAGTGCGAAGGATGTCGGAATAAGAAAACCCGAATATACAAGTGTACTGCACACAGTGTTGCCGATCGCTTATCCCGACACCCTAGCACTTGATTATTGAAACGAGTCAACTTCAATAATAATTTTTATTTCCGTTCGCGTAGCTTTCGTTCAATCGCATATTTCGTCAAATACAAAATTATCGAGCATCTTTTAATAAGGGTCGAAACCCGTTGATGCGGATCCGACATTAAACAATTCGCAAGAATTAATTATGATGTCGGGATGCGGAGGGAATCAAGGCGAGTTTTTTTTAAGGTGTCGATCTATTAGATTCGATACCAATTCCATAATTGGATGTCGAATCTAATGATTTAGTCAAATAAATTAATTAACACGATTTTCGTTGATGCTAATATAGATGTCCTCTAATTCAATTGAATTAATTACGACATTAATAAACGCGGAGAAAATTTATATCGTGCTAGTTAATTTAAAACGACTTATATTATTTTCTTCAAGTTTTCGCTCTAGCATTTCATACCGATTCAATAATCGGATATGGGATATGACGAGCATCAAAATTAAAATCGAGTATAAATTATTCCAAGTATTTAATATCGATTTCATCATAATCGAATATTGAATACGACGAATATCGAAAATATTAAGTCGAGTGCAAATTACGCAATATTTGTACGCGATTTAATAAAATCATCAATTTTCCGAAGAAAACAATTTCGCTATTTTTTATTATTATTCTTCGAACATCATTTTTTTTAGACAAACATTTTTTTTAGATCTCGATATATTATTTTCCTTGACCTCGGTCAACACGTGTTAATCCATCACGTGACCTACTATTCTTTTCAAAGTCATGCATCATACTACATTATTCGCAAACTGTTATTATCGTTATACTGTTACTAACAAGTTTGTTATTTTCATGTCAATTTATTTTTGTTTATTTTATTGTACTAAAATGAACTCACATGCTAAATTTAACTTCGACGTTAGAATTAGTTGCATTAAATTGACATAGAAACCCTTTCAATTTCTCGCATGCTTAGGGAAAACAATGTTTGCATAACATTTTCCCGTTCAACTAAACGCGCGTATTAGAAAGTCTTTCGATATCCTAGTAGAGGCCGCTAATGTGCGGGCGGGGTTGGGTGTCCTTTGTGGGCTTCCCAACACGTACCCTCACCCCTTACTCAGAACCTCGGTTTCCGGATGCCCGAAACTGTTGGCGCACGAGAGTCATTCAATACACGATATCCGATAATGTCGGTATCGGTATCAAATGCAAAGGGACGAGCCCAATAAACTCTGACATCGGAAATGGGCCGTATTTTGTACACGGCCCACTACGACATAGAGTGGGCTCGAATGGTTCCGAATAACCACAAAATTCGATGGCGACCCCACTTCGACCTAAATTTCAATTCGATCCGTTTCACATGGAGATTCATTCGCCTACCCAAACCCGCGCGTGGCCGCGTCGGGGTGGACCTATGTCATGTCCACAGCTATTTATTATTTGTTAGTTATATTATTTTAAATCGTATGCCTTATAAATGTTTTACGACTTTCGATATCGTTTTATAAATCGTTAGTAAATTTAATTATTTACGATCGTTATAATATTTTGTTGGTTATCGTGACACTAGTAACTAAATAATAACGATTTCATATTTTCTTCATATTTCGTAAATTTATAATTTTTACATGAAAATTGTATATTTTTTTATTCTAATCGAAAATTGTATACTTGATAATAAATTAATTTTCGCTTTACGATTTATTCTAATAAATGAGAAAATATAGTCGTTTTGTTTTAAATATATTTTTAGTCGAGACTATTTTCACTAATAATTTTCTATTTGTTTCCGATTGACTATTTTTATTAAAATCCATATTATTTATTAATAAACATTGTCTGTTAAAAATAATTTGAATTCTTCGTAAATTTTGTTTCATTTATAAAGTTCGTCGACTCAATTAATTTTGATATCATTATCTTCGAACATCTCCTTTCTAAAATTTATTGTTTTAACTCGATTTCCTAATTATTTATAAAATACTATAAAATGACTTATTATATTTTGTTTATATTTTGAATAACGAATTTAGAAATATATTAAAGTTACGATAACGACGATAATAATAAAATGTCAATTTCGTTAGAAATGCTATTTTTATACATTTCACTTATTTTCGTGATTTACGTATTTTCTCTAACACAATTTCTATTTAAAGTAAGTTTCTAAAATTAGTAAGTTTCTAATTATAAAAAGTTTTCGCTTTTAATATAAAATGTTTATTCCTTTATCTTCATATTATTATAATGATTTCTTATTCTCAATATCAATTATGGCTTGTTTGAGAGTTATGGAATAAGGACAAGTGTGAGGTTTAGAGTAATATAATCTGGGGTTTACGGTTTTGCCATCAACTATAAGGCTAGTGTATCAGGAATTGGTACATTAGTTGTTGAACCGGGTGACAGGTATCCCGGAAGTTGTGTACATTTTGACATTAAGCTTAGGCCTCGCAGTAAGTCGCCGTAATAAGTTGAACTGGGTGACAGGTAATCCCAGGAGGGGTGTGCATTGTCTTAAACTAGGGCCACGCATTTATAAGTCGCTGCTCTATTATGGTTGAGTAGCCTAGTTAGAGACCGAAATTTGATTTGTTTGAACTAAGTTGTAATACCCGTGTTTTATAGTGGGTCAAAGTGAGTCAGTAATGTAGCAATAACTCGTTAACCGATTAAAAACCCGAACAATACGTAAATATTAGTTAATCGATCTCAGCATATATCGGACCTGGGTCAAATTATATATGTGGGTCACTCACAAGCCAAAGACCGATGATGTTTATCATATTCTAACCCCACGTACACCTTTAAATGTCACCAAACATCAATCATAACAACACAAAACATACCACTCACAACTTCACACACAACTGCACACATAACCGCACACAACCGTATGTACACATCAAGAAGAAGAAGAGTAGGGCCTATACACGAAAACAAGAAGAAGAGTAGGCTAGACCTCGACTATACACGCCACTCGGGTATGTTATAATGCCTTTTACGTTTTTATTGCATATTTAATGAACATTCGTGTCGAATAAGCAAAGTCGGGATCGATATGTCGGGTTAGTCGGTGATGTGCATTATTGTTGTTATGGTATTTTGTCAGATCGTCATGTCATTGTTGCATATGTAAAGTACTAGTATTGTCGGGTATCATGTTGGGCTAACGTTGGACTGCTATAGTCGTTATTTTCCTTTGTTACGTTGTACTGACTACGCTGTATTGCTATGGTATCGTGGGAGGACCGAGACATCGGATTGTGGGGTAGTATTGTTGGATGTCGTGGTTGTAAATGGGGATGATTCGTCGAGGTTGCTGCCATTGTTGTACCTTAGGATATACGGAGTAATTACTGCGGTAGTATTGTGTGGTAATAGTACTGTTGGGATCATTATTGTGGTAGAGATATACTACTACTACTAATAATAATAATAATAATAATATTAAGAATACTCTTAGTCCCCCACGCTGTAGTATATATATATATATATATATATATATATATATTTATATATGTTTATAGTAAAGAGAGTTGCTGTCTGATTTTAATAATAATAATAGTAATAGTACGTGGTAGCTGTGGGTTACTATTCTGCTAGCAAAGTAAGATAGTATTGTAAGTGGCTATAGCATGATAAGGATGAGTGAACGACTATAGGCTATATTGGTCTTTCAATACCGGTTCGTTTTAGTAATCAAGTACGTTACGATCGATATTAATTTATGTATATAATATCTTATTAGGTTCGGACTTCGTAGAAATTCCGTGGTGAATTGTACTAACGACGTGATCGTGACCTGCTGATTAGGTAAGGTTATCCTTACTTAGTTTACGTTGTATGTATGCATATTGTATAATATGTTATGGTATAATAGTGATATTGAGATTGCGGCTATGTGCCTATTGAGATTGCGGCTGTGTGCCGATTGAGAGAAGCTAGCTAGGACTAGCTAGGCCCGGTTGATCTCGGGACCTTCCCTAATGTTTCCTCCTAGGAGAGCCTAGGAGGGGTGTGCACACTCGGAGTGACGGGGCGTGACTGCGGTCGCGATAGTGATGACAAGAATGATGATATTGATGATGATATTTGTGATATGGATTGTACTAATATTGTTTAATGTTATCGTAAACTGATCTTGTGTGTGTATTTCTGGTGTCTGTGATGATCCACTTGACGGTTATGGTCATTTGGGGAGCAGGGATGTATTCAGGTGCTTGATGGAATGTACTTTTGACTCGGGATGCTAATTACGGGATGGGCAGAGTGCGAAATCAACAGAGTAGTATAGCCCCTGATCGTTCATATTTTATCTTATTTATTTGACCATCATGAATACTTTTATTTATTTGGTTTGTAGACTGAATTTCTAAAATCTAATATTAAGTTTTAACGTTTAGACACTCTATTATTGTGAGTAATGATGTCTGCTACCTCGGTTTACCGACATGGTAACACTCGTATTTGTTTAGGATGACTTGTTAAGTCTCCTGAACAAATGAGGGTGTTACATAGTGGTATCAGAGCGATCGATTATGGAGCCTGAATAAATGAACATAGGAATTAAAATGAACCCCGGTGATAGACCATTAGGAGCCCACTTAAAATCTCTGGTTGAGGAGACGTCCTCATACCAACCTCCGGCCCTTTTGGTTTAGACCCGGTAACCACGTGTGAGACCGAGAGAGGGTAGAATAGGATGGGTCCGCGATGATGATATGAATCTCTTTGAATTACATAATTTTTATGAGTAGTTATGGGTGTGATGTTTTCAATAATATGAGTAATTACAACGTTAATAGTAATGTATTGTTATGATGTATGAGCATTTAAGACTCATGTGTATGTTATTGGTATTTTGAAGTAAACATGTCAAAGGAAGCAGCCACCGGTTCTACCCCAGCCACTCCGCGTGATGAGGAAATGGCGCGCTTACAGGCAACCAACGATGCGCTTTTGGAAGCTCTGAGAAACATCCACGCCCCGAAATCACCAGTGACTGATGTGGCCACCATCAGCGCTGCGATAGCACGCCTTCATCCCAGTAAGTATGACGGGACTGGTGGGCCGTCGCGGCTGGAGAACTGGGTGAGAGAAATGAAGAAGGTGTTCCAGACCATGAAATGCCCGGAGCATATGGAGCTGAATCAAGCTGCGTTCTATTTGAGTGGCAAGGCCGATTTATGGTGGCACCTTAACTATGTCAACCTTATTGCACAGCATGAGGAGGGAGATTATAGAGAGTATACCTTTGGGTGGAAGAGTCTTCAGGAGGAGCTGAGGGTGGAGTTCTTTCCGGAACATATCCGCAGTGCAAAAAGAGCTGAATTTGATCGTTTCACCATGGCGGACGACATGACCGTCGAGGACTATTATGACAAGTTTATGGAGCTGGCCACTTATTCTGCTGACCTCAATTTAAGTTCTGAACTACTGGCTTCCCGCTTCGAGAGGGGCTTGTCCATCAGAATCCTGGAAAGGCTACCCATGGGACTTAATACTGATGTGAAAGAGGTATACTTGAGGGCCAGACACGCAGAACGAGTGGCTGACCGAATTAAGGAGCTGGGAGAGCAAAAGAGGGAGAAGAGAAAAGCTGAATCTGAAGGCACACTCCAGAATGAACCTAAGAGGGGAAACCAGAACTGGGGAATGGTGTGACCCCAATACTTTGGGGGAAACAGTTATGGGGGAACAGGGTCCAGGGACGACGGAACGAACCTCGAGTATATGAATGCAAGCACTGTGACCGCAACCATCCCGGTAAGGATTGTAATGGAAAACCCGTCACGTGCTACAATTGTGGGAAAGGTGGACACCGTGCCTATGAATGTTTTGCCCCGAAGCAGAATGGGGGTTTGAGTCAAGAGGGTTTTTACTTCGCTGCTTCAGCAACTTCAGGCAATGTTAACCAGGGAAATCGGTACCACGGAAATGGGAACCCACAGAAGAGAAACTGGAACCGATCACAGGGGAACTGGAATCGGCAACAGGGGAGTTACTATCAGGGGTTGGGTAGCACTACCCAGTCAGTTGCAGCCGCTGGGCCAACTACATCTGTTAATGGGGTGCCTGAAGGTATTAAGAATACTGGGAAACTCTTTGCTATGGGGAAGCAAGCTGCTCAGGAGGACACGCAAGTTATCACTGGTACCTTTCTCGTTAACTTGAAACCTTCTTTTGTTCTATTCGATTCTGGGGCAACCCATTCATTTGTAGCTTGTAACCATGTACCGAGTCTAGGGTTAGTAGATTTTGAAAATATAGCTGATGATGTAATCACTCCCTCGGGGAAGTCAGTTAGGTGTACAAGGGTCTTTCAAGATGTGTCTTTAATAGTTGAGGGAGTTGACCTACCAGTTAATTTAATAGAGTTTCCCTTAGATGACTTCGACATTATCCTGGGAATGAATTGGTTGGGACGGTTTAGAGCCCAGATTGATTGTAGTCTTAAGAAAGTGTCGTTAAGGGGTCCAAAGGGCATTAGAGTGTCTTATAGGGGGTATGCTGTAAAGCCAACTGTGAAGATTATAGCATCCATCACCTTGAAGAGACATCTAAAGAAGGGTAACCCGTTATTCTTGTGCCATGTACGGGATACTCGGGCCGAGGAGTTGTCTTCCGATTCAATACCTGTAGTGAACGAGTTCGTAGACGTATTTCCGGAGGAAATCCCAGGGTTACCACCAAGGCGAGAAGTTGATTTCGGTGTTGAGTTGAAGCCAGGGACGGGGCCTATCTCTAAGGCACCGTACCGTATGGGGCCTAAGGAGTTGACTGAATTGAAGAAGCAGTTGGAGGAATTGATGGATAAGGGGTATATCAGACCAAGTGTATCCCCGTGGGGTGCTCCTGTTTTGTTTGTGCAGAAGAAGGATGGGAGCATGAGGCTGTGCATCGATTACAGGGAGCTGAACAATGTCACTGTGAAGAATCGGTACCCTTTGCCACGCATTGATGATTTATTCGATCAACTGAGTGGGGCTGGTATCTTTTCCAAGATTGATTTGAGGTCCGGTTATCACCAGTTGAGGGTCAAGAACGAAGATATTCCTAAGACCGAATTCAGAACTCGGTATGACCACTATGAATTTGTGGTGATGCCATTTGGTCTAACAAATGCTCCTGCTGTTTTCATGGATCTGATGAACCGAGTTTTTCGACCCTACTTGGACAAGTTCGTGGTGGTGTTTATCGATGATATTCTGGTTTACTCAAGAAAACGGGAAGAGCATGCAGAGCATCTGAGGATCGTATTGCAACTACTCCGAGACAACCAGTTGTACACTAAGTTATCAAAGTGTGAGTTTTGGTTGGAGAAGGTCGCATTTTTGGGACACGTGATTTCGAAAGAGGGGGTATCTGTAGACCCAAGCAAGATCGAAGCTGTCTCAAAGTGGCAAGCTCCAAAGAATGTGGCAGAGATTCGGAGTTTCTTAGGGTTAGCCGTCTACTATCGAAGATTCGTAAAGGACTTCTCAAAGATTGCAAGATCATTGACTAACCTTATGAGGAAGAAGATTCGGTACAGGTGGGATGACAGCTGTGAGAGGGCGTTTCGAACCTTAAAGGAGCGTCTGACTACAGCACCAATCCTAGCCTTACCCGAAGGGAGCGAAAATTTTGAGGTGTACACTGATGCATCGAAAAATGGGGTGGGTTGTGTACTGATGCAGAATGGAAAAGTCATTGCGTATGCTTCACGTCAGCTGAAGACTTACGAAGAGAACTACCCAACTCATGACCTAGAACTTGGGGCTGTGGTGTTTGCTCTGAAAATATGGAGACATTATCTGTATGGGGCAACACTCAAGGTGTTTTCAGACCATAAGAGTTTGAAGTACATCTACACGCAGAAAGAGTTGAATATGCGGCAGAGGCGATGGATCGAGTTAATCGGAGATTATGATATGGAGATTTTATACCACAAGGGAAAGGCAAACGTGGTGGCCGATGCTCTAAGCAGGAAATCGGTGCATTCTCTGAGTTTGGATATGTCCAGATTGAGGTTAAGGAATGAAGTGCAACAGATGGGGATTCATGTGATAAGAAAAGGGGAAGCAATGTCGGACTTGGCGATTCAACCCGAGTTGTACGCTGAAATACGAGAAGAGTAGTTTTTGGATCAGAAGTATTTAATGTGGCGAGCCCGTATCGAGAGAGGTGAACCCTCGAATCTCACCATCCACCCAGACGGGAGCCTCAGGTTCAATGACAGGTGGTGGGTACCGGAAGGAGGAGAATTAAGGAGAAAAATCATGACCGAGGCGCATTGTAGCCCTTACTCGGTACATCCAGGTGGGGACAAGTTGTATAAGGATCTGAAGAAGACATTTTGGTTGGAAAACATGAAGAGAGAGGTGGCCGAGTTTGTGTCCAGATGCCTGACTTGTCAGAAGGTCAAAAGTGAACACAAACGACCACAGGGTAAGCTGCAACCCTTAGAGGTACCTGGGTGGAAGTGGGACTCCATTTCCATGGATTTCATTGTCGGTTTGCCGAGAACCCCAAAGGGGAATAATATGATTTGGGTGATAGTAGATTGACTCACCAAATCGGCTCACTTCGTGCCAATGAAGGATACGTGGAGTAAGGTTGAGCTAGAAATGGCTTATAGGAGGCATGTTCTGAAATTACATGGAGTACCTAAAGACATTGTGTCAGATCGTGATTCGAGGTTCATCTCGAAATTTTGGCAGGAGTTGCAGGAATCCTTGGGTACACAATTGAAGATGAGTACAGCCTTTCACGCCGCGACTGACGGTCAGACAGAACAAACCATACAGACTTTGGAAGACATGTTGCGGGCCTGTGCCTTGGAATTTCGGGGTTCGTGGGAGGATCGACTGGATTTGATTGAGTTCTCTTACAACAACAGCTACCATGCTAGCGTCCAGATGGCACCGTTTGAAGCGTTATATGGAAGGAAGTGTAGGAGCCCAGTATGTTGGGACGAGAAGGCCGATGCAGTTGTGCTGGGTCCCCACATGATTCAGGAGATGATCGAGTAGGTACATGTAATCCGACAGAAGATGCGAGCAGCACAGGATCGTCAAAGGAGTTATGCTGATCTCCATCGCCGAGAGGTTGAGTTCGCTGTGGGTGATAAGGTTTTACTGAAAGTGTCACCTATGAGAGGGGTTATGAGGTTCGGGAAGAAGGGCAAGTTGAGTCAAAAGTTTATTGTGCCGTATGATATTCTGGATAGGATAGGGGAGGTGGCATATCGATTAGCACTTCCCCCAGCTCTTGATAAAGTCCATAATGTGTTTCATGTTTCCCAGTTGAGGAAATACTTGAGTGACCCGTCTCACATCATTGAACCCAAGACGATTCAGTTAGATGATTCTCTTACTTATGAGGAGGTTCCCAAGGAAATTTTAGATCGGAAAGTTCGGAAAACCAGAGGAGGAGAAACAGCCCTTGTCAAGGTTTTGTGGTCTAATCACAACGTCGAGGAGGCCACCTGGGAAACAGAAGCATCAATGCAGAAACGTTTTCCGCATATCTTCGATCAGGTAATTACTTCGGTTACGGGGACGTAACCTTATATTTAAGGAGGGTAGGATGTAACAGCCCGACTTATACTATATACTTAAACTTTGATCGTATAGAAAATCTAGTTTTATTGCTTCATTATTAGTAGCTTAATTCCTTGGAGTTTCGTTGACGTGTTGTGTCAGGGAGCGAACTTCGGGACGAAGTTCCTTATAAAGAGGGTAGATAGTAATACCCGTGTTTTATAGTGGGTCAAAGTGAGTCAGTAATGTAGCAATAACTCGTTAACCGATTAAAAACCCGAACAATACGTAAATATTAGTTAATCGATCTCAGCATATATCGGACCTGGGTCAAATTATATATGTGGGTCACTCACAAGCCAAAGCCCGATGATGTTTATCATATTCTAACCCCACGTACACCTTTAAATGCCACCAAACATCAATCATAACAACACAAAACATACCACTCACAACTTCACACACATCTGCACACATAACCGCACACAACCGTATGTACACATCAAGAAGAAGAGTAGGGCCTATACACGAAAACAAGAAGAAGAGTAGGCTAGACCTCGACTATACACGCCACTCGGGTATGTTATGATGCCTTTTACGTTTTTATTGCATATTTAATGAACATTCGTGTCGAATTAGCAAAGTCGGGATCGATATGTCGGGTTAGTCGGTGATGTGCATTATTGTTGTTATGGTATTTTGTCAGATCGTCATGTCATTGTTGCATCTGTAAAGTACTAGTATTGTCGGGTATCATGTTGGGCTAACGTTGGACTGCTATAGTCGTTATTTTCCTTTGTTACGTTGTACTGACTACGCTGTATTGCTATGGTATAGTGGGAGGACCGAGACATCGGATTGTGGGGTAGTATTGTTGGATGTCGTGGTTGTAAATGGGGATGATTCGTCGAGGTTGCTGCCAATTTTGTACCTTAGGATATACGGAGTAATTACTGCGGTAGTATTGTGTGGTAATAGTACTGTTGGGATCATTATTGTGGTAGAGATAAACTACTACTACCACTACTACTAATAATAATAAGAAGAAGAAGAAGAAGAAGAAAAATACTCTTAGTTCCCCACGCTGTAGTGTATATATATATATATATATATATATATATATGTTTATAGTAAAGAGAGTTGCTGTATGATTTTAATAATAATAGTAATAGTACGTGGTAGCTGTGGGTTACTATTCTGCTAGCAAAGTAAGATAGTATTGTAAGTGGCTATAGGATGATAAGGATGAGTGAACGGCTATAGGCTATATTGGTCTTTCAATACCGGTTCGTTTTAGTAATCAAGTACGTTACGATCGATAATAATTTATGTATATAATATCTTATTAGGTTCGGACTTCGTAGAAATTCCGTGGTGAATTGTACTAACGACGTGATCGTGACCTGCTGATTAGGTAAGGTTATCCTTACTCAGTTTACGTTGTATGTATGCATATTGTATAATATGTTATGGTATAATAGTGATATTGAGATTGCGGCTATGTGCCTATTGAGATTGCGGCTGTGTGCCGATTGAGAGAAGCTAGCTAGGACTAGCTAGGCCCGGTTGATCTCGGGACCTTCCCTAATGTTTCCTCCTAGGAGAGCCTAGGAGGGGTGTGCACACTCGGACTGACGGGGCGTGACTGCGGTCGCGATAGTGATGACAAGAATGATGATATTGATGATGATATTTGTGATATGGATTGTACTAATATTGTTTAATGTTATCGTAAACTGATCTTGTGTGTGTATTTCTGGTGTCTGTGATGATCCACTTGACGGTTATGGTCATTTGGGGAGCAGGGATGTATTCAGGTGCTTGATGGAATGTACTTTTGACTCGAGATGCTAATTACGGGATGGGCAGAGTGCGAAATCAACAGAGTAGTATAGCCCCTGATCGTTCATATTTTATCTTATTTATTAGACCATCATGAATACTTTTATTTATTTGGTTTGTAGACTGAATTTCTAAAATCTAATATTAAGTTTTAACGTTTAGACACTCTATTATTGTGAGTAATGATGTCTGCTACCTCGGTTTACCGAGATGGTAACACTCGTATTTGTTTAGGATGACTTGTTAAGTCTCCTGAACAAATGAGGGTGTTACATAAGTTCTCGAAGCTAGTTTTAGTATTCTCCTAGTGAAAGTCTAACCTTCTACACTGAATATTTCCATAACGTCATTTTGAATATTTTATTATTATCGATTTGTTTTGATTTGCAGGTTGGCAAATATTTTAAGTTTTCTCCGAAAACTTATTTTTATTATATCGTTTTAATGTTTTCTCATTTTAAGTATATTTGTATAATAATATTATTATTTTTTCCCGTATGATATAATTTGGCTGGGAGAACATCCGAGTTACTCCCCACTGAGGTGGCTGTTATGTTTATAACATGACAGGTATTTGTTGTTGGGTTTTGGGTGTGAGCTAGCGAGTAGCGTGGATCCTATTTTTTCTTTATTAATGTAATTTATGGATTTGTATAACCCATTTGGAGAATTTCCTTTTTAGCCCTTTTGTAAAAAGAGGCCTTTGTATTGACTTATCATTTCTTTTAATAAGATATAGTTTGTCAGTGTGTCTTAATCTCAACTCTACAATGTTTCCGCCACTGTATTGCGTTAGAATTTCTAGGGGATTACAATCTGTAAATTGGTTTTCCACATGTGGTATGTGTATAAATTGATTTCGGTGAATTCTCGAGAAATTGTTTCGATTTCGGTTTGGTATGGTGCTAGGCTTTCCCTATAAACCTTCCAGATGCATGTGGCTTGGTTGATTATAATCCCTATTGTTACTGCGGCTCGTTGTCTTATTAGGCAGGTCTCGTACTCGGCCGCGTTGTTGGTTACTGAGAAGTCTAGTTTGACGGATATGGGTGTGTGGTCACCTTGTGGGGATATCAAAAGGATTTCTACACCATAGCTCTTCATGCTCCAGGCGCCATTGAAGTATAGGTCCCATGATTCATCGTCGACAAGTAAAGATGTCCTCGTGGGGAAGGACCATACGTATCGATTGAGTGTGTTTCTTCTATTAGATTTTCGGCTAAGAAGTCGGCTACGACTTTTCGTTGGATGACCTTAAGGGGTGTATAGGTTAAGTTGAATTCTGCCAACATGAGGGTCCATTTGGCTAATCGTCCGTTGAGGACGGGTTTCTCGAAGATGTATTTGATGGGGTCCATTTTTGAGTATACGTATATGGTATGGCCAAGCATGTAGTGTCATAGTTTTTAGTTGACTATACTAGGGCAAGGAACGTTCTTTCTAGAGGTGTGTATTTTGTTTCATACTCGAGAAACTTTTTACTGATGTAGTAAATGGCTCTCTCTCTTCCTTGTCTATTGTTTGTGCTAGCATGGCTCCGATCGCTGTTTCGGTCACGGGAAGGTAAAGGGAAAGTAGTGTTCCTTTCTCGGGAGGCATTAATAATGGTGGCTAGGATAGTATCTCTTTTACTCTGTCAAAGGCCTTTTGGCATTTGTCAACCCAGACAATTGGTTCAGTAATTTTGAGTTTTTTGAAAATGGGTTCGCAAACCATGGTTAGTTTGGCGATAAAGCGGCTGACGTATTCTATTTTGCCTAGGAGCCCTCAGATTTCTTTTTCATTTTTGGGTGCTGGCATGTCAAATAGGGCTTTTATTTTTGACGGGTCTATTTTGATCCCTCGCTGAATTACGATGTGACCGAAAAGCTTCCCGGATGTAACCCCAAAAACGCATTTTTGAGGGCTAAGTCTCATGTTATATTGGCGCAGGCGTTTGAAGAATTTTTCGAGAGCGGAGACGTGCCCTTCTTGGTTTTGGGATTTGACTATCATGTAGTCTACATATACTTCGACTTCTTTGTGCATCATATCATGTAAGAGTGTGGTGGCGGTTCGTTGGTAGGTTGCCCCGGCATTCTTAAGCCCAAAAGGGATAACTGAGTAACAATATGTTCCCCAAGGTGTTGTGAAGCCTGTTTTGGACATGTTGTCTTTGGCCATTTTTTATTTGGTTGTAGTCGGCGTACCTCTCCATAAAGGAGAGCAGTGCGTGGTTGGCGGTGTTATCTAATAGGATGTCTATGTGTGGTAAGGGGAAATCATCATTTGGGCTAGCTTTGTTGAGGTCTCAGAAGTCAACACAAACCTGGATTCTCCCATCTTTTTTTAGAACGGGGACTATGTTAGCCACCCAATCAGAGTACTCGAAAAAGTGAATGAATTCGGCCTTGATGGGATTCGATGTTCGGCGATGTCTCGGTCTATGCCTGGCATGTCTTTGTAAGACCAGGCAAAGACGTCTTTGTAATGTGTGAGGAGGTTTATGAATTGTTCTCTCTCGGTGGGATCTAGGGAAGTTCCTATTTTGGAGTTTGGGGTTCTAGAGGTGTTCCGACGTTTATGGATTCGATGTCTTTGATTACAGGTGCTCATAACTCTTGTTTTGCTAGCTCCCTTAAGGTTTCAGGTGGGAGGAAAGAGTCGTAAGAGTCAGCCTGATCGTTTGCGTTTTGTTCACTATCGATAATGACATTGCATGTTAACTCTGACGAGTCGTAAGCGAAAGTATTTTTATTATTAGTTAAATCAAGCATGTCGAGGACTTTTGACAAGGAGATCTTTCGTTCGTTTGATAGAGACAACAATATGAGGATTTCTGGGACATTTCCCGGTTCATCCCTGATAGACACAGACGTGGACGAAGGACAGACAATACTAGACCCGTTTCAGACTCAGATTCGGACTCGGATTCTGTTTCGGATTCGGACTCAGACTCCTCGAATATCCTCTCTTCTCCTATAGTTAACTTGAATCTTCTACCACTTTCATTGACCCATGTGATGGGCTTCCTCCACCCCTTACTTTCTTTGTTTTCGTCGGTATTCACGATGAGGGAGATGGGGTGGAATTGTTTGTCGGTCATGACTATGTTGATTAGTTCATTGGGATCTGCGGGGACGAAGCGTTCTTCTCCAAATAGCAAACTGTTAGCAAAACCATCGATACAGAATGTATGCTTGGGTTTTGGTAAGCTTGATGTTGTTTTCGGGATGAAGGAGCAATCTTGGAATATTTCTATGCCTGGGTGGTGTATGCCTTTGATATAGGTTGGTTAAGAAAATCCCATGTAAGGTACGGTGTCTACTTCCTTTACGAAGTAACCATTCAGAGTTGGGTTATACGGGGGGATTTGGATGCCCTCGGTTTTAGCTGATCGCAAGATAGTTATGCGCTCATGAATTTCATCTTTACTTGCGGGATACCCAAAACCTATTGGGTGTGTTTGACCAACGGGATCTTGAAGTTCAGCTGCGATGGTCCGGTTTTTCTCTAATGATAATCCCGGGATATGCCCTTGTTGTCTCATTACGAAGTTAATGATGAGGTTTGAGTATTGATCGATGTCGAAAGGTACTTATCTTGCTCTAATAGGTTTACTACGTGGAATCCCCTTAATTTGGTGTCGGCGTCTTCTGTGACTTGTGAGGTAGTGGTTTTTCCTATAAAGGCTTTCATAAGTGAGACATGTATGGTGATTATTTCCCCGTTGAGAGGAACTTTCACCTTTTGATGTAAGGTGGATGGTATAGCTTTGATGGTGTGGATCCATGGTCGTCCTAAGATCATGTTATACGATCCTGTTTTGACGTCTAAGACCTGAAAGTCCATTTTTCTTTCTATTGGTCCTACGATTGTATTAACGGTTATGATTCTCGTGACCGAGCATCGGGTGCCATCGTAGGCACGTACCCTGGATTCAGTCGGAATGAAGTCTGTTTCTGTCATGCCTAGAGCACAAGCGGTTTTGAGAGGGATTACGTTTACTGTGAAGCCGTCGTCCACAAGGATCATTGGTACCTTTTTGCCTAGACATGTTATGGTGACATAGAGGGCCAGATGTGTTTTGATCCAATGGGTGGAAGAACCTCATCGAAAAATGTTATGGGATTCTTTAGGACTCTTGTTTCTTGAAGGACATGTCCCACCATGCCCTCGGGAGTGACTGGCGGGGACATGTTCATTCTTCATAAGTCTTGGACTAAAGCCATGCGGTGGTTGTAGGAACTGGATATGAGTTGCCATGTGGAAAGGTCAGTTTTGACTTTTTGTAGTTGTTTAACTATTTGAACCTCGGCGGTTGTGATAGGGATATCATCGGTGGTAACGGTGTTTTCGGGTGTATGGTTGGTGATTGGTATGTTGGTGGCGACATTTTGATAAGGTCGCCCTGACCTAGTGATGTGGCTTACGTCTTTGGCTTGTGGGGGAGTCAGGGGAATCATGACTACTAGTTCGTGGATGTAGACATCGTCGTCGTCATCCGCCCGGACCCCATGAATGGTACGGTCATGTTGATATTGTTCGTAGTCAACTGTACCAAATTGGATGTATTTCGGATGTCTATGGGGAGGAAAGGTTCTTTCTTCAATCAGGTTTTGGATAGCATGTTTCAACTTGGTGCAGGATTGAGTTTTATGACCATGTCCTTGGTGAAAGCAGCAAAAGGCTTTGGGATCCCATGATTTGCTCCTTTATCCTAAAGGAGGTTCGGGGGTTGGTTCCAAAGGGAATAGTAGACCAGATTTGACTGAGAGTGTCAGGGCTTCGTTATATGAGATGTCTAGGTTGGTGAATTTCCTAGGGGTTCGCCCTTTTCGGATGACCTCGCCTCTACTTTCTTTGTTTGGTAGAGGGTTTTTTGGGTTAGCCCTAAGGGAATCAACCCGCTCATTAAGGTAACGGATGTGACGACATTGTAGACCATGTTGGTTAAATCCTTGATGCTAAAGTTTGGGGTTCTAGCCATGTCGAAGGATAGCTCCGCAGGGTAATGTTGGAGATCGAAAAGGACCCAGCGAATGACGTAAAAGACTCAAGGAATGCTCATAGGTGAGCGACACGAAAATGAGACCCTTGATTCAAGCGTGCTTGCGGTCATCATATTTGGGACCAAGGTGCTTTAGATATTTGGTTTATTTGGCGAGACGCCTAATGGACTCGGATCTCTAGAACAAGATGATTTGACACAAATCTCGAGGTGACATTTAGAGAGGACTCTCGAGATGAGATGACCCAAAATGTAAGACCTCAAGCGGAGGTGATTCTAGTAACTAGCACAAACGGTTAATCACACGGTTGTACGTGGTAGGGAATTGATCTCGATCCTGGCTCGAAATCAAATAGTTTTGAAGTTCTTGAACATGAATGCATTTGAAAAACGAGTTTTCGAAAGTGGGAGATTTTGAAATCGACATTACGATGGTTAAGTGACATCGTTTGTGACATGTCGAAAAGTGTGGTTATGCGGGTGTCAAGTGTTGATTATAGCCAAGGTGTGAATAGTAATTTTGGCAAAAGGACGGTTGTAAAAGAACCGGTTTTGAAGAGATGTGAAAATCATGGGGTCGTGTTGCTATCAAGACTTCTATTGGTTAGGAGCTTTATATTTGCGGTGCAAAGGGTGCTTATGAGAAAACACGGTGTCCGTGGCGGCGCTGTAAAACTGTAGCCAAATTCCTTGTTATGGGAATTTAGATGGTGATAGTGTTGCTTTGAAAATGTTCAAAAATGAATGAGGGTGCGACCGTGTTTGACGCTTTCATCCCATTGATTGTGATTTTGGCGATAGCGACGGTATGTGTAAATGTGTTTTGTGGCTGTAACCGTGTTAGATACCTTGATTTTATTGATTGAAATTTTGGTGATGGTAACGGTATGTGCAAAAAGTGTTTTGAAAACAAATTGTAACTGTGTTAGGCGCCTTGATCCCATTGGTTGGAATTTCGGCGATAGTAACAGTATGTCATTGTTTTTTGAAAATGATGAGCTTTGTTTTGTCCAGCATAATGGCGCTAAAGTGTTTTTTGAAAATAGTGAGTTTGATTCTGGCCGGTAGTAACGACGCTAAAAGTGTTTTTTGAAAAAAGATGTCTTTTCGAAAATGGAGTTTGGGTGTAGTTGAATATATTATCGTGGTTGAATCCGGATTTTAATGTTTTATTTAGGTTGTCACGACATGCTGCACATAACTAGGAATGCATACACTCATGCAGAATGAAGACGTGGTAGGCTAGGGTAGGCTACCGTCCACGAAGAGTCCTTGCTTTGGTAGCAACGTGTCACTTCGGGGGGTGGAGGGGGGAGGGGAGGTGAACGTTGCTCTGTTCCGCTTGGATCTGATCGCTTGGCATATTCACGAAATGTGTGACTACCTTTGACGGCTGGAACATCAATCGAGGGTCTCCCGGCGGATCCGGTCCGAGAACGTTACCGCGAGAAGGTCGATTAGTCCTAAAATCGGTTAGGGTTAGCTTTTTAGGGCAAAAACCTGTAGTGACCACAAAGAAGGAACTAGGAAATGGGCTTCACCGACCTTGTTCGAGTTACACCACCACTGGACTTTTTCCAATTCCCTAGCGGAGTCGTCAAACGGTGGACGCTGCCCACACCGCTTCCCGCGCACACCCGCGTGGGGACTAGTCGCGGCGGTCACCCACACGGCCTGTCGTGGACGCTCGTCGCCTCCGGGCCATTCCTATCTCGCGTTTGAGGCAAAGTGTCGGACCTCGATTTAGTTGATAATTTGAATTGTGCTAGATGGATGTAGGTCATTCATGTTTTCGTTGAATCGATCAAGACGTGGTTGTAACTGTTTAAAGGCCGGTATATTTGGTCTGACGACTTCGTTGCCGAATTCGTTGCCAATTGGTAGAGTCACCACCGAGTAATTTTGGGATACTCGGGAACTGTTCAAGTCAACTTTAATCCTTAGCCGGCTCAAAGTTGAGTGATATGGTGACCTAAACATAAAAATTTGTACCCTTAAGCATTCCATGTCTAGAATGACTCGCATTGCCAATGGTTTCGGCCATCCGGAAATCGTAGATTCTGAGTAAGGGATGAGGGTACGTATTGTGAAGCCTACGTCCTATAGAGGTCAACACCCAATCTCGGCTGCACGTAGCGGCCTCTACTAATCAATCGATGGGCTAATAACTTCGTTCCTTAATTGTGGCAAAAATGCGATAACATCTGTTGTTTTAACCCTATACCTTTGCTACATCGGTTGTTTAAGGACAAGTAAGTTTTTGTCGTCCAAGTAATTGCTTTTACATTCTTTGCATGCTATTTCACGTGACAGGAAGGCCATGAAAAGATGCAAGTAGGAGAGTAGAGAGTACTAGTAGGAGGTTGGAGGTGCCAGAGATGAGGCGACTGGGATTTTGAAGATCCGATTTGAAAACTTTCCAAAGCGAAGATTATACGTGATCTTTCTTTTTCTTGGATGCTAAGGTTTTCGTTCCTTCACCTAGCGCGTGCGCCGTTGGGACTCGGGCGCGCGTCTCGAGGCTCGACTCGGCTTGACGTGTTGACTCGAGTTTGACTTTGCGTGTTGCGAGACCGATTCGGAGCCCAGGTGTCGAAATTGACTCTAATTAGTGTCGACACGACCGTAATGACATGACTAAGACCGTCTTGATGTTGAATTAATTTTTCGAGTAACTATTTGATCTATTCTAAAGAAAAACAATACATAATATCGTAAAATTGTGTCGAGTTGCAGTCCAATCATCATCGGATGTTTGTTGGGCACTCATGCAGCCACCAGGTCCAAATTTGGGTGTCTACAATAGCTTCTCTTGATTTATTGAGTCATGTCGTGTTTCGGTCGTCTTTTGACCGATTAGAAGAATTCTTTCAAGAAAGGTGAACTTGAAGATTTTTTGAGTGATGGTTTGTCCGTTGTTACGTTGTTGAACCAAATTAAGGTGCAAGATGACTTCTTAAACGCGTGTTCGCGCTTTTGGAATGCTAAGTATCATGTATTCGCATTTCTGCGGGGTGACGTGTGCCCTTTACCGAAGGAGATAAACACGATTGGTGGGTGGCATTCATTTCACCCTTCTATTCTGGTTCAAGGTGATGTTCCTGTGGAGCGGTTTCGTCGGTTTTTGGACCTTTCCTTGCCGGAAGAGGCCGACTGTTTCTTTGGTGAAGGTGGCATCAACTTGGAGTACCTTGTCATGGAATTCTCGCGAATGGATGCTCATGGTGTTTCACCTCTAGCTCGCAAGCGTACTCTTAGCATTGCGATAGTGTGCTACTATATGTTTGAGGATGCATCGGTGCAAGCTGGTTGGGGTAACCCTCGTATTATTGACATTGTGATGGACATGGAACACGGGCGATCACCCTCTTGGCTCATTTTTGTTGAGATTATAATATGTTATGGTGTAACTTTTGACTTTATTTGAAGTTGTCTTAGCTCGAAGTTGTGACGCTTGTATTGTATCGGGTTCGTGCAAGTTTGACTACAGGAGAGACTCCTGCTAATCAAGCCACCTTGGCTCATCGAAGGTTATAACTGCAAGAGACTTCCCATGCGGAACGCAGCACTCCTTCCGGATTTCAATGGCACTGAAGACGAATGGCTTTCTCATCTACAGGCCGATGGAGGGATCATTATTAGATGGATTGTCCCGTGGTGGCATGCCAAGAGATATATCGGCCTCCCGCTCTTATCGTCGGCTCGTACTATGCAAATTTTGTCCCTGAGCGCATGTGTCTATGTTTACCCATATAGGGTGATGCGCCAAATAGGCGAGGTACAAACCATTCTTGAGGTCGACACTATTGTTATTGATTCCCATCCTTGGGGAAAAGATGCCTTTAGGGAATTTGAAATGACCTGGAGACAGAGGCCAATTGATGCGCGAGCGTCGCGACCCGCACGATCATACAAAATTTATAAACTCCTAAATACTAATACGTAGTAGCGGCAAGTCGGGATCGATCCACAGGGACAGTCTATGTGAAGTCGGTCAAGTGAAAGTCTAAGAGTGATTGGGTCGAGAAGGGGGATTTTGGACGAGTAGAATTAGACTAACTAAACGAGCTGCGGAACTAAGGCGAGAAACTATTAATGGGAAGGGCGTTAGAGAGAGTCGGGGAGTCGGAAATTAAGGTAAGGGTGCCATTGCAAGAATTATCACAAGATGTATAAAGGAGGTGCCACCTTTCGGTTTCCCTACCAACCAAGCCTAAACCCGCTTTCGCGACGAATAAACTAAAGTCTTTAGACGAAACTACCCAAACCCCGAGTTTCCCCATATTGATCCGGGTGAATCAAGTCAACCTAGGTGATCAAGCTAAGTCAATCAAGACACAACAATTCCAATCAAGACAAATCACCCTCAAATGCAATATTCTCACAAGATAAAACTTTTACCTAGAATTTCTCCTCCCCTAGCCCCCTAACTAAAATCTACTCACTACCCATAATAAAACTAACATTAAGGAGACTAGGAGAAAGACTAAACATACTAAAAGTAAAACTAATTAATGAAGAAAGGGAGAAGATGAAACACCCCACATTGATTGAAGATGTCCTATTTATGAGTTTTGCTTAAAGAGATTTGAAGTATTACTCATATCAACAAAGTGCATTTTCTTTTCTGGTTTGCCCATGATAAGAACTCTGCAGTTAAGCATGCTTGACTGGGAGCAATCTTAGGATGGGTGACCTCCTGGGAAGGTTTCCGGATGCGCATGAGTGAGGACAAAATGTGCTGGAAAGGACTCGTGTTGGTCAGTGGGACCAGTACAAAGCGTGGCGGGCTACCGCAGTTAACATTTCCGGTCCTAGGATTGGGCCGGGTTGTTACAAATGGTATCAGAGCAACCCTGCGACCGTGCATTTGGCACCTAGCGGGGGTGGATTCTGGGTCAGCGGTTATGCTGCCAGGCGCAACGAGGACGTTGAGTTCTTCAAGTGGGAGTGATGGAAACACCCCACATTGATTGAAGATGTCCTATTTATGAGCTTTGCTTAAAAGGATTTGAAGTACTACTCATATCAACAAAGTGCATTTTCTTTTCTGGTTTGCCCATGGTAAGAACTCTGCAGTTAAGCGTGCTTGACTGGGAGCAATCTTAGGATGGGTGACCTCCTGGGAAGGTTTCCGGGATGCGCATGAGTGAGAACAAAATGTGCTGGAAAGGACTTGTGTTGGTCTGTGGGACCAGTACAAAGCCTGGTGGGTTACCGCAGTTAACATTTCCGGTCCTAGGATTGGGTCGGGGTGTTACAGAAGAAAGAAACTACCAACAATGGAGAAACTAAAGGAGGAAGATGAAGATTAACATAAAGATTGAATCTTGGAGAAGAAAATACAAGAACTTGTCACCAATTCTTGCAAAACTCTTCAATCTTCAACATAAACCCAAATCTTCAACAAAGATGGAAGCTTGATTACAAATTATAGAGCAATTTAATCTAATACTAATAACATCTACTAAGTTTTTTTGGAGATTTTTACAAAGGATGCTTACTACAACTACTACTACTAGAGATCTTCTACCCTACTCCTACTCCTATGAGGCTCACTTGGCACACTCAAGGCTCAAGAGTGGCACAAAACCCTAGGTTATGTATTTATAGAGCTTCTTAATGGGTCACACAAGCATAAGGCCCATAATCCAATTCCTCTTCATTTAAGCTAGACTTTCACTTTTTGCATCTTCATAGGGTGAAACTTCACCCTGCGGCTTGACGAACTAATCCCATCGGGTGAAATTTCATCCGGTGAAATTTTCTACTCTTTTTGCGGTTTTGGCCTCTTTTCTCCATCGGGCAAAATTTCACCCGGTGGGTGAAATTTCGCCCAGTCGTTTCGCCCGGTCAACTCATAGGGTGAAATTTCACCCTATTAACTTTTTATACAAAATAGCAATCTGGGGAGGAACACCGTCGGGCGAAATTTCGCCCGGTCAAATTCTCATCGGGTGAAATTTTGCCCTGTGACTTCAGAGGGCCATAACTCTCTCGTCTGAACTCCGTTTGGGGCGTGTGATATGTCGTTGGAAAGCTAAGAAGATAAGCTTTCACTTACAACTGGAATCTCTTCGATCCTAGGTCTAGAACTTGAGATATGTTCATTTAAAGTTCGACCTCTCCGGTGAAGATGCCCAATGGACTATAGTTTTTCCTTTTCGCTGAAGGTTTCATCTCTTGGGTTTGGACTCTGTATTTTAAGTTGTGTGCTTTGCTTTTCGGATGGTTTCCCTCTCTCTCATGCTCATATAAGCTCGGACACGTTTTTGGTCGAAAATCCTATCAAAATAGACAGAAAACTACCAAAAATACGTAAAATGCAAAAGAGAGACTCTAATGCGAGAATTACTCAAAATACGGCGATAATCACACTCTATTCTCGCAAAACAGAGGAAAAACGGGTCTAAATGGGAGGAAAAGCGGTCCAAATTTGGCACACAACTATTCCCTCACACTAAACCGTTGCTCGTCCTCGAGCAAAGACCCAAAAAGAAATTAGCTACTACTTACTAAGCTAGACTACGCTAAGCCGATACGGGGCAATTAACGGGCCCGCTCCGTCCCTTCAACTCACATCGGAATACCTATGAGGTAAGGTACTCCCATGCAAGGCAAGTTGGAGCTTGCTCAAAATGGTGAATACGACTAAACACACAAAAACACATAACACGAAAGAATAGATGCATCCAAAGCAAAAATAAAACACCGAATCTGTCATCGAGACGGCGGGGAAAGACACCAAAAACTTACTTAAAACAATAATAAACTTTCCAAGATAAATGACCCATGTAAGCAAGGACCAAAGCCTAATACTATGACAATTAAGCAATATAAGTGTTGATAACTTAGCCTAGGTCCTCCTAATCTTCTAAAGGGGTACGACGGGGCGTATAACGGAGTGGAAAAAGTGAACCATGGATTTGTTCGACACTGTAGGTAGGTGCAGTCCCGCTCTCTTTGGCTAAGCCAAGAGGGTCGTTCCAAACTCGAATTTCCTGAATTAGCCCAAACAAAAAGTGGAGTGTTTACAATTTTTGGGGTGGATCGACTAATTACCGCTATCTTCCTTCCTCGGGACTCGGTCCTCTAGTAGGCACTTCATGGCAACGAATCGATCAAAGGGCTTTTTTTTAAGGAGATGTTTTTGATGATATGATTTCATTTGAAGCTCCTTTTCTCTCCCTTGTTTTTCACATTTTTGTGCCCCTTTCTCTTGCTTTGATTGGCCCTTTTTTTTGACTTTTTGATGTGGTTCAAAACCAAGCTTGGAGGTTATTTTTGTGTAAACTTATTGTGGTGATGTATAGGGGGAGGAAAAATAGGTAATCGAGAATGCGTGCGCCATCCCCGGATAAACCACAAAAAGGCGGAAAAAATTTGGACTAAAGGTGCAATGGTCATTCGAGCAAGGTCACCTAGAAAACGGGATGCGGAAACCATGGCCTAACTCCTCCATGGGTGGTCAAGGTGGTCAAATGCAAACCCCGAAATAAACCTCTAGTAGAAAAGGTGGACTCAAGCTAAAGGATCAACAAGTTCATTGATTTAGAGTCATTCTACTAGATTAAGGTCCAAAATCTACAATGAGTTATCTAATAAACAAGGACATGCAATTATAAATGATTAAAGACTCACCGACCCAACCCATACACAAATACACAACACGCACACACACACACACCACCGACTCCGGGAGAGGGTCTAGTTTGAGTGATTGTCCGACGCAAATGAAGCGCTAGGAGACCCATAGAAAAAGGGTATACCCTCGGAGGATGGCTCAGGAGAAAACTCCTCCGGACCGTCGCTAAGCGAGAGGGCAAAGTCGGATTAAATCTCACATAGGTCATAGATCGTACGACCTTCGGGTAATTCGTAGTGTGCATACTCCCAAACTTCTCTTCCTCCCGACTCAGTCTTGGTCAGTCGGAATTCACCTGGACCCAAGGGTAGGTCCCATTTGTGGTGAACGAGGATAGTGGTTCGGTGTGTTTTTGGAACTATTAAAGCTCTTCCACGGCTAATGTAGACGAGGCGCTGATGAGGTACATGAAAAATCCAAGTCGGAAAATAGGCCTCGTCAACCCATATGGAACTGTCTAGTGGGGTGAGGTGGTCGGTTGAATAACCCAATTTGTTTGCAATTACTGTCACAAGACCTCCACAATCTAAGGAGGGGCGTTGGGTGACAATGATACGGTGGAAGTGCAACGCCACGACAAGTGGTAGGTCTAAAGGGTTAGGGTTACCCAACAAAGAGTCACAAATAAATTGCAAGACACACACATTAAGAGTATAAATATTATCGGCCGAAGGTAACAAGCAGTGGGAGAGCATCTCGCAAAAATAGCGAATTGCAGGGTTACGGATTTCGGAGGCAAAGGATAAATTAGCCTCGTAACCCCCTTTACAGCGTGATATGCGCTTCCAAAGATCTCTCCTAGATACACAGGCTTGTATGTTGCTCAAGGGTTCACTAAGTCTGGTACCCGCTGAGGGTAGGCCTAGCGCAAGGTCGAACTCCGAAATAGTCAAACTGTGGGGTTTGCCGAATAGTCTGAATTTGACCGCTCTTGGTGTGGTCGGATTGTCAATGGCAAAAGTTCCTAGGAACTCGCAAGTAAGCAGGGTCTTTATAGGTGAAGGCCGCAAGGCTAAGGAGCTCGCTAGTTTCGGTCCTTGACGATAACTCTTTAATATCGTCTATTATTCCTTGATTGGTCATTGTGTGGGGACAACGCCACCTAGTGCTCTGAAAGATCTTTTCAGAGAAGGTCCGAGATAGAGAAGTATTAAGACAAGGTAAATTTATAGGCTTAGGAGACTTAGAAGATTTAGATGGTGTAGGAGTCGAAGCCATACCTTGCGTACAAGCGGCTCGCCTTGCTCTTGTCTCCATAATAATAAATTTGCAAGAATATTCCCAAAAACTTTAGCTTCACCTCTTCAAGTACCCAAAATAATCACCCAAGATGGAGAGGAGGTATGAATGTGGTTGGGGTATGGCGGTTTGATTTTATGAGGAGTGATAAGATGAAATGACTGTGAGGTGAAGGTGATATAAATAAAGGTAATTGAGGAGGGAAATGAAAGTTTTTAAAGTAGATTGTAAATATTTGGTGTTTATGTTTTGGAGGGAAAGTTATGTGGGATATTTGGGAAGGAGAGAATTGATTTTGTTGTGAGGAAATAGGGTAAAGGTGATCCGTTCAAGCTCATGTCGCCGGGTGAAATTTCACCCGGTTAAGCACCATCGGGTGAAATTTCACCCGACGGTATTTCGTCATGAAAATCGACTTTGCCAACTTTTTTCCACCGGGTGAAATTTCACCCGGTGGTGTCTTCGTCAATTCCGGCAAATCTGACAACTTTTCCGTAGGGCGAAATTTTGCCCGATCAAGTCTCACCGGGCGAAGTTTCGCCCGGCAGTCTTGTTTTCTTCGTTTTTCCGCCTTGCCATTCTATGGCTCTTCAATAATCACTTAAAAATTTAAAATAATGACACAACTCACATTACATAATCAACATCTCCCACAAACATGCTTGTGGTCTTCAAATTAAGCTCCATAACTTTTCCAAAAGCTTCATCTTCATCCAAATAAATGCTCAATGGCGAAATCCAAGTTCATCCATTGTTCTCTAGCTAACAAAACTAACAAACACAAAGAAATATGATACATATATACAAGGTGGTTGTTGAGGATACCACCAAACCTACATCAAATTGAGAGGAGGTTAACCAATGCTCCCCAACGGGAGCTCACCAAGTTTCTCGGTAACAAAGGTCTCACGAACGTGGCCGGCATGATAAATCTTTAAGCGTTTTCCGTTAACCATAAACTTCCCGGTTTCCGGGCTTGAGATTTCAATTGATCCATATGGTTGTATCTTGGTCACCTCGAATGGGCCCGGCCATTTCGATTTCAACTTACTGACGAAAAACTCATTCGAGTGTCCAAGTAAAGAGCAATTCAATGCTCTTAGAAGTAGATCAAACAATTTTGCATGGGACTCAAAGAAATGACAATATGAAGCATTGATGCACAAAGATAGCACATACACATAAGAGGTCAAAGCAAATAGGAGAGTATCCATCATGCCTCCATGTTCAAAAGTCGCTTTCATGTCATTGTTAAACTCCTTATGTGAGTGAGGAAAGGATATCAAAGAGGATGGAGGATATATGGTGTAGAAACCATTCAATACTAGCTCAAGTGAGGCTTGTAAATAGGTAAGGAGAGACATTTTATCAAGAAGGTGAGGGTAAAAGAAGTCATACTTAGACAATGCCTCAATAATGATCTTATTAGAGTACTCCTCATCCTTTCCATTATCAGTCAAAGTCTCATACTTCTCAATAAGGTGGGTCTTAGGAGCTTCTCCACAATTCGCTCCATCATCAAGCATCTCACCCTCTTCACTTCTAACTCCCTCTTTCAAGCGCTCAAATGGAGGATTATGCATCGCAACCTCACATAAGCTCTCAATTGTCGGATTTCCAAATGTTTTGGTCATGGAAAGCTCAATAGGCTTATCACCAGTAGTTGTAGGTATGTCCTCACATTTACTCTCATCATCAACAAAGTGGGGGATGCAATCATTCTCAAGGGAAAGAACGGGGTTCTCAACCTCCATTAACACACAATCATCATCCCTCTTCATGTCAAGAACATCACAAGACATACTCACAATTTCCTCATTATAAGGCTCATCAACACCCTCAAATTTCTCAACAAGAGTCTCCTTAATAACCTCATCACCAACACATCTCCTACTCCCAAGATTATCATCAAGTGTCACATTTAAAGGCTTGGAGCTCATATCATGTTGCATAGAAGATGGTTTAATTAGCTCAAGCACATCATCATTACAAGACACATTGACATAATCACAATTCTTACATGACTCCATAAAATCATTATCGGGAGCATCATTATCAATCAAATGCAGTGGAGAATCATGCACAAGACATGTATTCAAAGGGAGTGGGGGAGCATGTTGGGATTGAACAATATGTACATCATCTTCTTCATCCTCTTCTTCTTCATATATTATATCCAAATTAGAAAAGGGTGGAGATGTATAAGAAAAAGAAGCATTAAGCTCGTGTTTCACATCTTCATAAATGGCATAAGGTGAAGAATCATGCAAATTATTCACAGAAATTGGAGAAGAGTTAACAAGAGAGGATTGAACATTGCAAACAAGAGAGGAAGATTCAACTCTCGGTTCTCTCAAAGGTGTTACTCTCCCATATCCTTCCGGGCATCAGTTCTAGCCACTTTCTCAAGCAATAATCTCGCCTCATCATCACCTAATTCTTAAAAGTTACCACCGGCCGAAATATGAATCAAGTCTCTAACGTGTTCAAGCAAATTGTCAAAGAATATTGTGGTGGTTAGCCAAACCGGAATCCCATGGCGTGGGCAATATGTCAATAAATCTCGAAATCTATCCCAAGCATCACTTAAACACTCAAACTCACCTTGTTCAAAGGTAAGGATCTCTCGTCTAAGTTTTTTGGTCTTGTGATATGGGAAGAAGTGGTTTAGAAAGGCATGAACAAGATCATCCCAAGTACAAAATGTGTTAGAAGGATAAGAACGTAGCCATTTCTTGGCTTTACCTCCAAGGGTGAAAGGAAAAACTAAGAGTTTAAAGGTGTTAATTGGCAAACCATTCTTCCTCGCAACTAAACAATTTGTATGAAATTCTGTAAGGTGGTCAAGCACATTTTCATTAGGCAATCCCCAAAACATATCTCTTTGAAGCATCGTGATAAACACTTGATCCACTTCAAATTTCGCTCTATCCTCATCTCTAATGGTAATAGGTGAGGTAACCATGTGGTCATAGAGTCTACTATGGTCGGCTAAGGTCGTCATGAGAGACATAAAAGGGAATCAACGAATGAGATGAATGCAAGAGACAAGCAACATGAACACCAAGAAGCACACAAAAAGACTAACCTTTTTATTTTTTATTTTGTTTTTTGTTTTTATTTTGTTTTTTTGTTTTTGTTCTGTTTTTGATTTTTTTGTTTTTCTTTTTTTACCAAACACAATAAACTAAAACTCGACTAACTGATCACCGTCGCCGGCAACGGCGCCATTTTTGTAACACCCGCTATTTTTCTATCTTTTTTTATTCTTTCCGTTATGACATCGTCATAACTCTATCACTTTTCGGCCTCATATTTCATCATTTTACCAAGCTTTATTTTTAGTTTTAAGTTTAATGATATTTATTTTTAATGTTAAAGATTTTAACTCTCTTAAATCCATTTATTTGGTTTTCTTCGTAAACTAATTAATTTTCCGTGAGAAATTCTATTTTTCTTTGAATTGACGTTTTTAAGCTCGGATTTAAGTTATTCCTTTTCCTAAAATGTCTAAACCCATTTATATAATATTTCCATCTAAGAAATATTTTTTTATTTACGAAAATTTAGCCTTTAATGATTTTATTACAAAGTTTTGTAGATAATTATTTTCTAACGCGAGGTTTACTCGAATTGCTTTGAAATACCTTTAACAATTTTACGATTTTCTTTTTATCAACTTACAAATTATTTTGGGACATTTTCCCACATTTTGGACCGTGACTCCCCTTGGCTCATCCCTACTACATTTTTTTTATACATTTCACTTTATTATGTTAAACATTAGATATTTATTTATTTCTTCATTCATTTTGGTGGATTCACTCCTCTCACATTCACTCTTGGCTGAAATTTTTGAGGTGAATGTACCTAGTTTTCATCAACTTTTAAGTCACCATTCATTCCATATCTCTTCACATTTTCCTCTTGATTCATTCTTCCATTTTATTTTAGCAAAAACCTTTTCTTTCTCCCTCTTTTTGGCTGGTGTTCCTGCCCATTTTCAGCAACCATTTTCGTCCATAATCAAGCTTTGATCATCCTATTTTCGCCTTCTAAATTATCGTTTTTCTTTCCCCTTCGTTAAGGTAATAATCGATGTTATTTCCGATTGTTATTTACCTTGTTTCTTTTAGTTTTCTCATGGTATTTTTGTACCATGTATGTCATGTCATTTAGGATTCTTGGTCGACCCCGAAGCCGACGAATTTATCGTAGACTCGGATTTGGATTGAAGGTAACGTCGTTGTTACTCGGTATTGCATGATTTTATTTTTGTGATTGCATGTATATTTTTATATTTTCTTTTTGACAATATATGTATGTCATATAATCTGGAAAATTTTTAAAAGTTGAAAATTTGCATGTTTCGATATTTTTATCGCTTTTACGAGATTAACGATTAAATCTTCATATTAATTTGTAAAATCATAATATTCGGCCTAAACATGTAATATATGTTTATATTCTGTAAAAATGATATTTTTGATGATTTTTAATAATTTAGTATTTTTCTGATATTTTAGTTATCGATTATTGAGTTATTACCGTTTACGGACAAACACGATTAAAAGCCAATTTTTAGTTCTAGTACCTAAACATTTTATTTTAATCTGATTTTTGACGTGGTGAAAATTTCTGGTGAAAAAGAACTTTCTGAAATTTTCCATAATTTTTCGGAATTGTTAAGTGGATGAATTAATTAATCACTTTAAATCATCGTTTATCGTTAAAACCGTGTTTGTTGTTTAAATTCTCAATTTTTGGTCTTTGTATTAAATCTGGAAAAAAATATGGTTTTGATGATTTCATAATAAAATGTAATTTTATAATTTTTAGTGCTTTAATAAAATGTTTGGGACGATAAGTTTTATTAATGGAATCGTTAATTGTGAAAACGGGTTTTAAAGACGGTTTTGACGGGATTTATTAAATATGGAATTTTTGGAAATCTGGAAAAATGATAGATTCTGGAAAATCATGATTTTTAGGTTTAATCATAATTTTTGGATATTAATACTTAAATCATTTTGTAATTTATTAATCGTTATTGTCGAGATTGGACGATTAACGAGAAAACGCTTTAAAAACCGAGTTTTAGGATTCTGAAATTTTTTATTTTCTGGACATAATGTCCATAAATATATTTTAACTATTTTACGTAATTTTTGTACTATTTATTAAAGTCTTTAATTAATAAGTATTGATTTTCGGACAAATTGTGATTTATCGTTAAAATGCTTCGTCTTACCTAAAAGAATTATTTTTCCAGCAAATTTGAAAGTATTTAAATCTGAAACTTTAAGAGTTAAATCATCCCTTAACATACTCTAAATGTATTTGTTGGTTTCATTAAATAAAGACGGTCAAATATTTAATTTGATGTTTGCCGTAAAGTCCTATTTATAATTTTGTTGTCGAAACTAATAATAATTAGGGAATTTTATCTTTATAAATTTTGGAAACACCCTAATTAGTAATATTAAAATGTTTAAGATGTTTTTAATCATTTTATAACGCTTATACGATATTTTAATAATTTCATACAATTAAATGTTCACTTTGGTAATTAATATCGTTAAGGCCGGAAGTATTAGATTTATAAATCTATATCGTTTACTAAAATGTGATGTTAGTATAAACTAATATCTTCGCTATTTTGATATGATGCTATTTTTGGTAAAATTTCTAAAAATAGAAGTTTCCTAAAATAGAAAGTTTCCTCTTTTGGAAAGTGATTCCTTTTCTTTTGTTCTCCTATTGTTTGTATTGAATACATCTTTTAAATATCGATAATGGATTGTTTTGGAGTTATGGAATAAGGAAAAGTGTGGGTTTAGAGTAATATAGTCTGGGATGTACGTTTTGCCATCAACTATAAAGCTGGTGTGTTTATGTTGAGACACATTGGTCGTTGAAGTGAGCAACTGGTCAGGAGTGTGTATATTTTGACCTTAAACTTAGATATCGCATCGTGTAAGTCGCCGTCGGGTTGAACTGGATTACGGTTGGTGTCCAGGAGGGGTGTACATTACTTAAGCCTGGACCTCGCTGCACGCAGTCCTGTTATAGTTGAGTTGCCTAGTTAGAGACTGAAGTCTGATTTGTTTTGACTAAGTTCTGGAAGCTAGTTTAGTACTGTCCTAGTGAAAGTCTAGATTCTACATTAATCCTATCCATAACGCCATTCTGAATATTTTTGTTATTATCGATATAATTTTGATTTGCAGGTTGGCAAATGTTTTATGTTTTCTCCGGAAAACTCATTTTTATTATCTTATTTCGATACGTGAAGTTTTCACTGAAATCTTATTTTCATTATAATGTTTTACTGTTTTCTTTTTACTATTTTTTTTTTCTATAGTAGTAATTACAGTTTTTAAAATCCTAATATACGGCTGGGAGAACGTTGACGTTGCTCCCCACTGATTGTGGCTGTTATGTTTTAACATGGCAGGTATACATGTTCCGGGTGTGGGCTAGCGAGCAGTGTGGATCCTGCTTATTTATTTTTAATAATTATGTCTTATGGATTGTTCAAACCCCTTTTGTGGATTGTTTTAAATTTTGGCCATTTTATTTAAGGCCTATTGTTTGACTTTACCATTTTAATTTTTCTAAGACATAGTTACAACGTGTTTTTATCCCTACTCTACAGTGATTCCGCCACTGTATCGCGTTAGATTTTCTAGGGGATTACAATTTTGATGCGCGAGTGTCACGACCCGCACGATCAAACAAAATTTATAAACTCCGAAATACTACTACGTAGTAGCAGCAAGTCGGGATCGATCCACAGGAACAGTCTATGTGAAGTCGGTCAAGTGAAAGTCTGAGAGTGATCGGGTCGAGAAGGGGGGTTTTGGACGAGTAGAACTAGACTAACTAAACGAGCTACGGAACTAAGGCGAGAAACTATTAATGGGAAAGGCGTTAGGGAGAGTCGGGGAGTGGGAAATTAAGGTTAGGGTGCCGTTGCAAGAATTATCACAAGATGTATACAAGGGAGGTGCCACCTTTCGGTTTCCCTACCAACCAAGCCTAAACCCGCTTTCGCGACGAATAAACTAAAGTCTCTAGACGGAACTACCCAAACCCCGAGTTTCCCCATATTGATCCGGGTGAGTCAAGTCAACCTAGGTGATCAAGCTAAGTCAATCAAGACACAACAATTCCAATCAAGACAAATCACCCTCAAATGCAATATTCTCACAAGATAAAACTTTTACCTAGAATTCCTCCTCCCCTAGCCCCCTAACTAAAATCTACTCACTACCCATAATAAAACTAACATTAAGGAGACTAGGAGAAAGACTAAACATACTAAAAATAAAACTAATTAATGGAGAAAGGGAGAAGAAAGAAACTACCAACAATGGAGAAACTAAAGGAGGAAGATGAAGACTAACATAAAGATTGAATCTTGGAGAAGAAAATACAAGAACTTGTCACCATTTCTTGCAAAACTCTTCAATCTTCAACATGAACCCAAATCTTCAACGAAGATGGAAGCTTGATTACAAATTATAGAGTAATTTAATCTAATACTAATAATATCTACTAAGTTTTTTTTGGAGATTTTTACTAAGGATGCTTACTACAACTACTACTACTACTAGAGATCTTCTACCCTACTCCTACTCCTAAGAGGCTCACTTAAGGCACACTCAAGGCTAAAGAGTGGCACAAAACCCTAGGTTAAGTATTTAAAGAGCTTCTTAATGGGTCACACAAGCTTAAGGCCCATAATCCAATTCATCTTCATTTAAGCTAGAGCTTCACTCTTTGCATCTTTATGGGGTGAAACTTCACCCTGCGGCTTGACGAATTAATCCCACCGGGTGAAGCTTCACCCGGTGAGATTTTCTTCTCATTTTGCGGTTTTGGCCTCTTTTCTCCATCGGGCGAAATTTCGCCCGGTGGGCGAAATTTTGCCCGGTCGTTTCGCCCGATCAACTCATAGGGTGAAATTTCACCCGATGAACTTTTTGTCCAAAATGACAATCTGGGGAGGAACACCGTCGGGCGAAATTTCGCCCGGTCAAATTCTCATCGGGTGAAATTTCGCCCTGTGACTTCAGAGGGCCATAACTCTCTCGTTTTAACTCCGTTTGGGGCGTGCGATATGTCGTTGGACAGCTAAGAAAATACGCTTTCACCTCCAACTAAAATCACTTCGATCCGAGGTCTAGAACTCTAGATATGTTCATTTGAAGTTCGACCTCTCTAGTGAATATGCCCAATGGACTATAGTTTTTCCTTTTTGCTCAAGGTTTCACCTCTTGGGTTTGAACTTTGGATTTTAAGTTGTGTGCTTTGTTTTTCGGACGGTTTCCCTCTCTCTCATGCTCATAGAAGCTCGGACACGTTTTTGGTCGAAAATCCTATCAAAATAGACAGAAAACTACCAAAAACACGTAAAATGCAAAAGAGAGACTCTAATGCGAGAATTACTCAAAATACGGCGATGATCACACTCTATTTTCGCCAAACAGAGGAAAAACGGGTCTAAATGGGAGGAAAAGCGGTCCGAATTTGGCACACAACAACTATACATGTCATCCCCCAAGTATACACTCGGTGGACATCTCTCTCTTATGCTCAGTGGAGGGTTTGGGAAGACCCGACGGAGCGGGAGAGGTTAAGGACCGTGAACATTGCGGAGCTAAAGAATAGGAAGACAGTGTCGCCGATCCTAGTACCGTCAGTTTGTCAAAGCGGGTCAAGACGGACAAGAACCTTATTAAAAACGTAGATGTAGAAGACGCGTGGGATTGGCTGGGCCCACAAATGGCTAAAAAGGACCGCCTGTATTTGAGAGCCTCACGAAGAGAGGCCTATGAAAGCGCACCTGAAGGGCAAGGGGAACGAAAATATGGACAGGTAGGCCCAACCGTTAGTATTATGTCATAATAGGTAGTATTATGTGGCGTATTAGTACTAATTCGTTGTGGAGTTTGTTAAGACGTTGTCTTTGTTTTTGGAGCATCCGGATGGCGAATATTGATGTAAGGGCCTCAACAAAGGCTCGATTTTGCTTGATTTGTTTGAATTTAATGAGATGCACATGTTCTTTTTATTGTGATGGCTCGCAACTCGATTCTTCATTTTTCCCTGAGTGCCCTTTGGGGCTATCACTTCGTCCTCGGCTCACCTTTTTTGTTTTTTTTTTCGATAGCTCATAACTCGATTCTTCATTTTACACGGAGCGCCCGTTCGGGTTTTCAATCCATCATCGGCTCGTATTTGTTTTTTTTACGGCTCGCATCTCGATTCTTCATTTTTCTCGGAGCGCCCTTTAAGGTTTTCACCTAGGTTCCACAGACACGAACACGGGACACGCCGCTCGTAAATTTGAAGGACACAGACCCGGCAAAAAAAAGACAACATATATGTTAAATTAAAGAGAATTTTAAGCTCTTTATAAGAAAGATCCAAATTTTGGGAACTTATAAGGCCACAAAGTCATAAATAACGAAATAAGTCTTGTAAACCCAAATTAGTCTTACAACTTGGTTCAAACATAAGTCTTACAAATAAAAGTCCAAAGGATTAAAAATCTTACAAAAAACAATGAACAAACATAAAGAGTTCAACATTATCAATCATCACCTTGAAAACTACCATCAAAGTCACTAATATCACGGGCTTCATCATCACCAAAGACCACCATTTCTATGTTGGGCTCATCAAGGGAGAGGTTCGCCACTTCAAGATTACCAATGTCATCAAGATTATCATAATCATCTCCACCAACATCCCACAACTTGGTTCTCCCCATAACGTATTCTTCACTATTTCTAGAAATCAAGCGTAAATTATTGTGAATCCTTACCAAGTCTTCCGCTCGTTTCGGAGTAAGATTGTTTCTAGAACAAGAGTGAATAGACTTATAAATGCTCCAATTTCTTTCACTAGAAGAGGAAGAAGATGGTTGACCTAATAACTTGAATGCCAAACCTTGAAGAGTAGGAGCAATAGAACCATAAGTAGCCCACCAATGCTTTGGTTCCATTAGAGACATGTTATTAACACATTCTAAATCTTTAAACATATCATGTTCTATTCTTGAAAAGATGGCATACTCGGTGTTAGCTTTTCTTCTATTGTCCGCACATGGAAAAAATCTCCTAAAACAAGACAATCTTGAGTAGGAGACTTCATTATCAACATGCGGAGCAACTCGACCGGGGATCTCTTCAAGCCACTTTGGAGAATAGAACCTTAGTACAAAATGCAAAAAAAACATATATTATGAACTCATTTAGTATATAAAAAAACAAAGATTTACTACATTTTAATTTAGTAATAGTTACCTTGGTACTAAAGAATGTGCCAAACTATGAAGAGGAGTGCTAATTTTACTCCATCAACTTGTAAGGATGCTTTCCACCACTTTGAGAAAAGCGGACTCTTCACTTAAATCCTTATGCTCATGCTTATATATAGCATCTTTCACCTTGAATGTCAAAACTCCCACCTCTCATATACCAAATGAAGCGAAGATCTATCCGTATCACAATCTCTAATCATATTTTAGATGGGACGAGTGAACTCATGAATATACTCTACTTTCTCCCACCAATCATCATCTAAAACTTTTTCCTTCACATAAGTAGCCCGACCACCATTCTCATCCCGATATGAAGTCCACGCCTCACTTATCACCACTGTTTGCAAAGTGTTCTTGAGAAGTTTCATTCTCTTCAACATGACAACAATAGAAGCAAATCTTGTCTCGGCAATAGAAAGCAATTTCAAAGAAGAGAACTTATTGTAAATTGCTAACCTCGTAGAATGATTCATTTTGTAGTTCTTTATCATTAAAGCATCTCCATAAACTTCCGTTATCCAATGACACTCAAGATAAGTTTCTTCATTGTTAGTAGTGTTCTTAGCCGCACAAATATTTTTTAAAGCAAGATTAAGAGTATGAACATCACAAGGTGTCCAATAGATATGTGGATATCTTCCCTCAATTGGCTCCCCTGCACCTTTACAATTGCTAGCATTATCCGTTAACACTTGCACAACATTTTGATCACCAACTTCATCTATCACCTCACTTAGCAAAGAGGCAATAAACTCCTTACCCTTCACCTCACCTGAGCAATCAACCGCTTTCATAAACATAGGACCACTTTCACATGCAACCATGACATTAATCAAAGGTTTCCTTTGTGAGTCACTCCAACCATCGCTCACCACACTAACTCCCTTCTCTTTCCAAGTGTTCTTAATTGTCTCTAACAATCTTTCAATATTTTCCTTTTCTTGTTGAAGAAGGGTTGTTCTCAACTTATTATATCCCGGGGGAACATAACCCGGAATCGTACTAGAAGCGGCTAAAGAGTAAGACCTCACATAATAAGGATTTTTTGCACGATTAAAAGGCAATACTCTGGTGTAAAACATTCTTGCTATTTCCGCATCCAAATGATTACGATTTTGTATATTAAATGACATCGCTATGGTATTGGATTTTCTTTTCTTACCACTAAGCAAAGGTGGGTTCCTAGAGCTAGCCTCGGAGGAAGAAGAAAATTCATTTGGAAAAAGAGGAATTTTGGGTTTTAAGGATGCTTTCCTCGCTTCAGCCGCTTCCTCCATTTTTTTCAATCTCAAAAAATCATCACGTCCTATCTTTTCGCAAATAGTAACTTCTTTCCTTGTAGTGGACAACAAATGAGCTTTCACTCTAGTACAAGTGCCATTCTTTATTTGTTTACAAAAGTGACATTTCCATTCCAAATTACCCCCACCTTCCGATACTTACCCCAATTTATCAACAAATTTCCACAAAGGAGTATCATCAATTGAATCACTTTGAACACTAGCACTAGAATCCATAACTTTCACCTAGAATATTTTCACAATAAGACATGTTAAGCCAATCTTTAGGTAACAATTGTGAACCCAACTCAGTACATCAATAATTGTGAACCCAACTCAGTATACAAATTCACAATAATGTTATTCACAATATACATTCAGATTGAGAATACTAAACTTAAAAGCCAAATCATATAAAATAATCACAAATTCCTATACTTTGTTAAAAAAAACAATCAGATTGTGAACTCAAATCATATACAATCAGACATAGTACAATTACATCACAATAATGTACAAAAATAAAGACCAACCCTAACAGTAGGTCGACGACGGCATGCGCGGAATCCGGGGACAGGCGGCAGCAGTGACGTCGTGAATGGGTGGTGGCGCCGGAGAGTCAGAGACAGACGGACCGGCGGTGGCGGAAGGAATAGTGCGGTTGAGACTGGAGCAGTAGACTAAGAGTCTATTAGAGGAAAAGATGAATAATGGGGACAGTGAGATCTGAAATTGAAAAGGGGGTTTTTCCTCAAATAATTCCCAAAAATTTGCTTGGACCGTGTCCAAATATCATGGGTCCGTGTCCAGAACGTTTTCGTTTTTAAAAAAAACCAAGACATGGTTTTCTAGGTGTCCAGAACGTTTCCAAGTGTGTCCTAGCCGTGTCCATGTCGTACACGGGAGACCTAATTTTGGGCGTGTCTGTGCAACCTAGGTTTTCACTCCGTCTTCAGATGGTCATTTTTTTTGTTTTTTTTGTGTGCTTCTGATGTGCGATAAATGTAGACCGTTTTTCCTCCCATTTAGACTTGTTTTTCCCCTGTTTTGCGAGACTAAAGTGCGCTTATCGCCCTAATTTAAGTCTTTCTCGCATTAGCGTCTCTCTTGGGCATTTTACGTGTTTTTGGTATATTTTCTATCTATTTTGATAGGATTTAACGCCGAAAGCATGATCGAGCTTCCACGAACACAAGAAAAGGGGAGTACCGTCCGAAAAGCAAAACACAAAACTTAAAGTTCAAAGCCATCCAATCATACGACGAAGAGCGAGACAAGAAATGAGGTCATCAGGAAACCATCGGGTGAAAGATACCACCAAGCAAAGTTTTGCCCGACCAAAATTTCACCTCCCCAAAGATCTTCAGAAAGCTTTCTCCACCGAGCGAAATGACCGGGCGAAACTTTCCCCCATCGGGTGAAATTTTGCCCGATGGTAAAGATGTCCGAAAACGCAAAACTGGAAGAAAGTTCACCAGGTGAAACCACCGAATGAAGTTTCACCCAGCGGTATTGGCTCGTGATGGGTTAATTTCGCAGGGTAAAGTTTCACCATATGAAGACTCAAAGGAGAAAAGTCTCACTAATCGAGCAAAAAGTTGGATTTGGGCTTGAGTTTAAGAATCCATTAAGACATTACTATATATATAGATACCCTAGTTAGTTGCACATTATCATCCATTATCACATTCATTATCAGTAGAACACTCTATTAGCATTTTAGATCATTTTCATTAGCTTAGATAGAAAGTTAGAGTTCTTCATAGTTTTTCATCAATTTCTTCATCATTCCTCTGGATTTACATTCAAGCCTTGTAAGAATTCAAGTTTTTATTGAAGATTCTTGGTTATTATCAAAGGATTAGTGACAAATCCTTTGTCATCTTCATCAGGTTTCATCTTTTTTTCTTTATGCAATCTTCTTCTTTGTTGTTGATTTTCCTCCATAGTTGGTATATTTCTCTTGCTCTCCCTAATCTCTAGTCTAGATTTAATATTGTTCTTTCATTATTGCACCATTTTCATTGATTTTGCTTGTCTTACTTTTAGATCGTTTGTAGTTTATTTTATTGATCGCAATATTCTTCGTTGTATTGTTGTTATTTTCTCTAGATTTAATCATTATGCATGTTCTTGTTGTTTTCTCTATTGTCATTGTTTTCATAGTTTTCGTTATGAAGTGTGAGTAGATTTCTTGTTTGGGGTTTAGGAAGGAGGATCTTGGATTATTTGAATTGAGGAATTTGGTTTGGTTGCTTGCTTGTTGGTTTAACTTGTTTAAGGTTGTTGTGTCATTGTTGTTTTAGTCCGGCCAACTAGACCTTGACTCATTTCTACCAATATGGGGAAACTCGGGGTAGAAATTGTCTTGACTTGAGACTTACCGTTCTTCACCGCGAAAGCGGGATTTTAGGTGAGTTGGGTGAAGAAACCGAAAGGTGGCGTTTTCCCTCTATCGATGTTGTGACTGACCCGATTCCGAGATTCTTAGACCCCAATTTCCGAATCCCGACTTTCCCCTAACACCTTGTTCCTATTTGATCATCTATTGTTATTTATTGCATTTTAGCTTAGACTCAACCTTTAAAACCCCCCATTTAGAACCCTTGCACATTTCTTTTACTCAATTCCGTACCATTCCCTGTGGACCGACCTCGACTTACCACGAATACACTTAGTTATTTTTGTATTATTACGAGTCTTATAAGTATTGTTTGATCCCCCATCCTTCGCTAAACGCCCGATACGATTGGGCGACGATCAAAATGGCGTCGCTGCTGGGGACGGCACGCGAGTAATTGATTTTTAGTTATTGTGTTTGGTTATTTGCTTTAATTTTGTTTTTCCCACTTTTCCCTAGTGCCGATAGGTGCTAGGAGACTTACCGTTTAATTGAGTTTATGCCCAGGAATACATCATCGCCCTTGTGGTTCGTTCCGGAGCCGGAGAGGACATTAAGAGCTTTGCGATTTCAGGGTAATAACTCAACCACTATTATTCCACATACTTCATTATCACCTCCTAATCTTAACCCCATTCTACCACATACACCTTCTACACCAAATAACACTTCCACATCATCTACTTCACAAAATTCACCACCAACCCCACCATCACCAAGAACTCCACCACAAACTCAAAATCAAACCCCTCCAAATCTACCACCACCACCAATCCAACCAATGACAACCTTAGGTTCCCACTCTCAACTTACACATGAAGAAACACCTTCACCGGTTGATTTCGGGGAAATTCCCAAGAATTATGAATTGAAAGCTTCTTTAAGAAATGCGGTTTAACAAGACACCTTTCATGGCTTTTCTCTAGAAGATGCCCAAGAGCATATTGCATCAGTCAAAGAGAAATTATTCGGGGCCCATCTTAATGGGCTAACCTCATGCCAATTACACCGATTATTATTCCCTAAGACATTGAGAGATGGAGCTCGAAGATGGCTTCATGGCCATCCCGATAATACATTCACAACATGGGCTCAATTATCCAATGCCTTCTTGGAGAAATACTGTCCACCGTCAAACACCAATCAATATCGCATGGAGATTAAACTTTCAATCAAGATGAATTTGAAAGCCTAAGTCAGGCTTGGGAGAGATTTAGATATTTATTGCACAAGTGCCCTCACCATGGAATACCCGATTGGCTAACAACCCAAACATTTTATAACATCCTTTCATCAAGAACCAAGGAAAACCTCAACTCGATCGTTGGAGGAGATTTCTCTTCCCTTACCAATGAGGCTTCTAAAAGTCTTATTGAGAAGATGGCAAGGAGTGATTCTAAAGTGGGTCAATCTAGGGATTTTAGAAAGAAAGTTGAAGTGAACTCATCTAAGAGTTCTAATGAATTGAAACTTGAAGCAAAAGTGGAAGAATTAACAAAGAGAATGGATGCCTTGAATTCCAAACCAACTACTAGAGCTATGTACCAAATTCAGGGGAGTCTTCCACCAAGGCAACAATCACTTTCCAAACAAGAACTAACATGGAAAGTTCAATATGATAATTGTGGCAATTATGGTCATGATTCTAGCTCTTGCTTTCCTAATGAAGAAACTTATTTTGAAGAGCCAAATGAAGTCCAAGTTGTACAAGTGTATGGGCAAAGACCTCAATTTGATCCCTTTTCTAATACTTACAATGCCAGCACAAGGTTTCATCCCAATTTTTCTTATGGAAACGAAAATGTTCAAAATCCGATGCCACGTGCCCAAGGGAGTCAACCGAGGTCCTTTAACCAAAGTCAACAAAGGCCCTTTAGTCAAGGTCCTCCTAATATACCCCCATATTTGCCTCGTCACCAAAGGAGCAACTTCAATCAACAAGGTAATAACTTCCATGTTCCCAACAATTACCATAATCAACAAAATCAACATGGTAATAATTTCAATCAAGGATACAATCAAGGGTTCCAAGGTAATTTTCAAGGAAATCAAGGTTACAACCACCAACCATTCAATCAACCCTCTCAATCTTATGGTCAATCTAGTAATTTTCAATATGGTCAAGGAGGAGTTCCATGGGGATAATACCAATGATTTGCAAAGAGCCATTGGGTTTTTATGGAGTGAGAATCTAGATACCAAAGCAAGGCTAAAGGTTTGGGAATCACAAGAAGCAACAAAAGTTTTAGCCGCCCCAAATTATCCACCCCATGGTTTGCCCGGGGAACCCAAAAACCCAAGAGACCCTCCACATCAAGCAAATGTCGTTATATTGAGAGGTGGCAAAGAACTTGAGGACCCATATAAGAATTTGAACTTGAACACCAAAAGCACCACAAACAAAGTGAATCAACAAAGTGAACCAAAAGCAACATCTCCTACTTCCCCCAAACAAAATCAGGGAATACAAGCGGAGTTTGATATCCTTCAAAATGCGGAGATTGAACAAAGAGAACTTAGAAGAAAGAAAAAGGAGCAAATGGAAGCAGAAGAAGCAAAAAGAAAAAGAGGCAGAGCGTTTAGCCGAAGAAGAAGAAGAATCAAATGTTCCACCACCTCCCGCTTTTATCCCACCATTGCCCTTTCCCGAGCGAGCTAAGCCCCATAAGGAGAATGCTCAATTTAGTCATTTCGTGGATATATTGAAGAAAGTGAAGGTAGTTTTACCCTTCACCGAGGTAATTTCTTAAATGTCCCTTTATTCTAAGTTTTTGAAAGAAGTCTTGACTAAAAAGGGAACAATAGAGGATAAAGAATGTGTCTCTCTTACGGCACAATGTAGTGTCATCCTTATGAATTAAATGCCAAAAAAACTAGATGACCCCGGTAGCTTTTCCATCCCTTGCCGGGTTGGAAATATTGTTGTTAACCGATCTTTGTGCGACCTAGGGGCTAGTGCTAGTTTGTTACCTTAATCTATTGCCAAGAGACTTAGTGTGGTGGGAGATGAGACCCACTAGTATGTCGATTCAACTTGCGAATAGGTCCGTCAAGTACCCACTTGGGATACTTGAGGATGTACCCGTGCAAGTTGGGAAGTTTTTTATCCCATCCGACTTTATTGTCATGGATATGCCCGAAGACACTATTACCCTCATTATCTTAGGTCGACCATTCATGGCTACCGGTGGTACCATAGTTGATGTAAAGAATGGGAAGTTGTCATTTAACATAGGGAACGAATCGGTAGAGTTTTCCCTTTTCTCAAGCTCTTAAACAACCAATGATCGAACAAATGTATTCCATTGAAGTTATTGATAGTTTGGTTGAGTATAGCTTGATAGATGATGATGATGATGATGATAATAAGAAAGAAGAGGAACCACTTGATTCCCCACCTATTGATGAAGACATGTCTTGAACTTAAGCCTCTCCCCTCTTCCCTCAAATATGCCTTCCTTGGAGGAACTAATTATCCCGTTATCGTCGATGCCACACTTGATGGACCTCAGTTGGAAAAACTTTTGATTGTTTTGAGAAAAAAAAGGCCATCGTCACTACTAGAAATACCTCAAAAGGAATCATTAATAAATAATCATTTATGTTTGATAAATGGTGTCTTTGCTTAAACAAATCATTTATTCCAAATAAATGATGTCTTATGTAGAAATAAAAACATCATTTTTCAAACAAATGATTTCTAACTACATACCATTAACAACAAAGAGATCATTTTTCAAACAAATGATTTATAACCCTATACAATCAATATCAAAGTCACCATTTTTTTAAACAAATGATTTCTTTTCAATTTGTTTTTTTATTTACTCAGCAAGTAGTACCAGTACCGTCATTTACTCCATGTACTTACACTTTCTCAAATCCTTATCATTTCTTCATATCTACTTCCTCAACTTCTGCAAATCTCACACCTAATTTCCTTCATTTTTTTCATAAACCCTAAAAATCAAACCACCATGCCTGGCCCCGTCGTCATCGATCAAGAACAGAGTCAATCCCCTGTCGTGACTGTCGATCAAGTCGAGGTTCTTGAACAAAAGGTAATCAAATTACTTTACTTCTTAATTTGATGATTTTTGAAGCTCGTCTTTTCTTGAGTGTACATCTATCTTTATTATTGTGTTTTTTATTGTAGAAGGAAGAAATTGATGAAGATGAAGATGTGAAGGATGTGAAGGAAGGGGACGATCATGAAGATGAGGATGACGATGACGATGATGATAACAAGGATCTCGCTCTCGGTATTTACTATCTTCATTCCTTTAAATCTTGTTTTTTCTATTGTATGTTACCGGAACAGGAATTGAATTGTTGATTGAATCTGTATTTGAAATGATTTTTCTATTCTCAGTTGTCGCATCTGAGTGTGATATTCTTGTACACAATAATTAGTTTACCCTTTCAAATAATGAATCTACTCTTACGATAGCTCTACACAGTATCCGACTTCTGCAGGTCTGAACATCAGGATGAGTATATAGATTCTTGTATAGCACGCGTTGCAAGGTGAGGAATTACCTTGATAACTACATTACTTCATGCGTAATAGAAACTTGTATTGTCTTTCTTTCTCCCAGTTTATTCTAGGTTCACTAATTGTTCAATCTTTGCGTTGTTGAGCTATGATTGATGATTACATTATTTTCTGTGACCTTCGCCTAGGTCTGTTATGGTTTCGATTTTTTCTGGAGGCTCTTAGCAATCAGTTACGTTTTGGATTTTCCGTGTATAAATTGATTGGTGATAAATTGAGCGAGCTTTACTTTTTTTTTCTTTTGATTATAGATTCATGTAGTTTGTTTTTGATGCACTTCGAACTCTGAAATTAAGGTTGTAGTTTTAGCCCCCACGTCTAATTTTTGGCTGATGCGCTACACATCTCTTCTAGAAGACGGTAGTGCCATGGTGACTTACCCTTGAATCACGCTGTTTGAGTGTTTTCTTGTGTATGAAAATGGAGATGTATATATCCAGATGTAGTGATCTATGTTCAATTCACCCTGCAAATGTAGTGTTGTATTTGAGTGTTGTATGTTTGAGTGTCATGGTGAGCTACCCCCTTAAAACTGTTGTAGACATAGTAGGGAAAGTTTTATAAATGTGATGCATCACCCAAGTTATCCTTTTATTATCCTTGAGATGAACATCAACATAGAAACCAACAAGAAAATGTTGGTACATAATTGTTGGAATGAAAGGATTTGACACTCAAACACACTTTCTACTTGTTGTCTCACATCAGATTGTAAGCAAAAGCTATGATCTCCAGCTTTACGAGCTCTTACTCAGAGCGAGATTGATCAAGTAGGTTCCTTCATGTTCAACACAAACTTATATGAGCAAGTAGGTTCCTTCATGTTCGTCTCATACAAGACTCAAGTGTATTTCTGTTGGCTTTTCTTAAAAAAATTAACATATGCTTCTTTGTCGCACAGAGGCTTCAATGAAGTAGTCCATGGATTTATGGACGAAGGATGGTCTTTGAAGGACAGTGATGGCATCGACGACGTGAGTATTTTAGTTAACCTGTCTCCTAGCGGAATTCTGTACTCTAACAACTATCATAACGATGGATTTTGTTTACGAGGGAGTTCAGTGCTTTGTACTAGAGGTTTTATGCTTTCGGTTGATTTACAAGCTGAGCCAATTGTGTTTTTTTCAACTAGAAGCTCATTCCTATTCTTGCGTTGTCATGCAGAATGTTCTTCTAGCAGTCCTTCATCAGTTCTTCAGAGAACACCGCTATTGCTGTCAAAGCTACCCACGTACCTTACTAGTTGGTTGTACCAAATGTATTGGTGGTCAAGTCTTCCTCTAGCTCACACCATTTTTTGATTTTTGGAAAATGTACCCATATTTTGGGATATTTATGTTATAGTTCACTATTGTGTGCTTCTAATGTAATTTTGACACATGTTGCCATCATTATTATATATATGTGTGTGTGTGTGTGTGAGAGAGAGAGAGAGAGAGAGAGAGAGAGATTTTATGGAAATGCATTTTTATTGTAGTTGATATATAAATATAAGCACATTGTATTTTAATGATTAGATCATCTTGAATATTAAAATAATTTTAAAAAAAAATCAAGGTAGCAAAGAAATCATTTAAGTGTGTTACATGCTTTATTAAGTTGGTAGGCAAAGAAACCATTTAAGTACATTACATGATTTATTAAGTTTAGATAAGACACCATTTATCTCTCCCAAATGATGTCTTTCTCATGGACCTAAGAAACCATTAATCCCTTAAAATTGATTTCTAAAGCATAAGCAAAGACACCATTTTACTCACATGGTTTCTTACCCTAAGACACCTTTGACCTGGAGATCATCTCCATAATGGTGTCTTAGGGTCTTTTTACATGATTTCTTTGACATATTTTATAGTAGCGCATGATCGAGTACAACATTGCCGACCTCCAAGGCATAAGCCCAAATGTTTGTATGCATAGGATCATCCTTGATGATGACCACCGCCCTTCGGTTGAGGGTCAACGTAGGTTGAACCCCACCATGAAAGAGGTTGTCATGAAGGAAGTCCTCAAGTTGTATGAGGCTAACATTATATACCCAATAACTGGAAGTAAATGGGTTATCCCCGTACAAGTTGTGTAGAAAAAGAGAGGAATGAGGGTTGTGAAAGGAGAAAAAGGAGAGTTGATTTTGATTAGGACTATTACCGGTTGGCGCATGTGCATAGATTTTTGAAAGTTGAACACGGCCACCATCAAATACCATTTCCCCCTTCCCTTTATTGATCAAATGCTTGAACGATTAGCGCATCATTCTTACTTTTGTTTCCTCGATGGTCATTCGGGATTTCTTCAAATTCCCATCCACCCTGATGACCAAGAGAAGACCACTTTCACATGTCCATATGACACCTATGCCTATCGAAGGATGTCATTCGGATTATGTAATGCGCCGGAAACATTTCAAAGATGTATGATGGTAATTTTATCCGTTTTATTGAAAAGTCCATGTAAGTTTTTATGGATGACTTTAGTGTCCATGATATATCTTTTGATTCTTGCCTTAAAAATCTTGATCAAGTATTAGCTCGTTGTCAGGAGTGTAGACTTGTCTTAAATTGGGTTAAATGTCATTTTATGGTTGAGGAAGGTGTGTAGTCCTAGGTCATATTGTTTCTAATAGAGGAGTCGAAGTTGATAAGGCTAAAGTCACCATGATTGAGAACTAGCCACCTCCAACTAATGTCAAAGGGATGAAGATTTTTCTAGGTCACGCCGGCTTTTATAAGCGGTTCATTAAAGATTTTTCTAAGATTGCCAGGCCATTAACTCCTTTGCTTATGAAAAATGCACCTTTTGTTTTTGAAGACTTGTATCTTGAGGCCTTTTGCAGGATAAAGACCGGTCTCACCACTGCTCCAATTATCAAAGCACCCTATTAGAATCTTCTATTTGAGATCATGTGCGATGCCTCCGATTTCGCCGTTGGTACCGTTCTAGGCCAACGGGTTGACAAGAAGCTACATGTGATATATTATGCACGCAAAACCCTAGATGAAGCCCAATCGAGATATACCACAACCGAAAAAGAAATGCTACCGTTGTCTATGCCATGGAGAAATTTCGAACATATGTTACCGGTTCCTGTAGACACCCAGATTTGGACCTGGTGGCTGCAGAAGTGCCCAACAAACACGCGATGACGATCGGACTGCAACGCGATGCAGGTTCGCGATGTTTTAGGTAGTTTTTCTATAGAACGGATCAAATAAATTACTCGAAAAAATTAAACTAACATATTGGCAGCCTTAGTCATGTCGTTATGGTCGCATAGACACTAATTAGAGTCAATTCTGACACCGGGGCCCAGAGTCGGTCCCGAAACTCGAACCGAGTCAGCACCGCGCCAAGCAGACCCCGGGATGCACACCCGTGGCTCGCTAAGCATCACGACGCTAGGTCAAGGGAGGGAAACCTTAACCCCCAAACTTCATATTATACACCCACCTCTCGGTTTTGGAAAGTATCAAAATCGTATCTTCAAAACACCGAGCGCCTCACCGTGCGCGCCTGAGTCTTCATACGCCTGAACCCAGGCGCCTGAGTCTTGGTGCGCCTAGACTCAGGCGTCTATTTGGGTGACGAGGGCCAAAAACACCTATAAATACCCCCCTCCATCCCCTCATTTCGACACATACACAACTTCTTCAATTCTCTTCCCTCTTCACTCGTAAAGAGTTTTTCGCTAAGGGCTCGCACTTCGACACCCGAGGAAAACGATCCACTTGATCGTAGTTCCGATAAAAGCGACATTGATGCTACTCCTCACCTTCGAGCACTCCACTCGATCCCGAGGTACCTGTGTTCGACTAGCTATAGTCTAGTAACGAAGTTCTGCCAGATTAACCGCGGAATCAGCCAATAGTAACGGAGCTCTACCGGAGTAGCCACAGGAGGGGTCAACGGTAACGGAACTCTGCCGAAATCACCAGGCAACTAGGAGGATCCGCCTTTGAAGTCGAGTCGTCACTAGGTTGTCATCTAAACAAAACTTTACATTCTCGCACTTCCTTTAATTATGCACTACGACAATACTAGGCATGAACGTTAGGTCGACAAGCACATACTAAAACATGTAACGTCCCAACTCCAACCGCAAACACTAAAATACACTAAATAGACCCGAGTAATTCTGAGATTCATTCTCAACAATCTATGCATCGTGTCCCGTTTAGTGTATACTCTGAGGGTACAACTCCTCACAATGTGATTTACTTATATTCGCATTTACAGCTTTCGTATGATTAATTGCTATTATGACCTTATAATCGCATGCTAAATCACCTAACATGGAAATCAAATCGTAAATAAACTAAAACTGAACAAAGCGATGGTCGGGTTCCGTATTAGTCCGGGTGCTCGCCTTATTAGGTTCGACGCACCTCTATACTGAACCGACGCATCTTAAGCAGAATACCAGGTAAGGTATATTGACTAATATCCATATTATCGCGTTAAAATTGTTTTTCTAATATGTATAATACTAGTACTCTCTACTCTCCTATGTGCATCCTTTCATGGCCTGCTTGTCACGTGAAATCGCATGCAAAGAATGTAAACGCAACTACTTTGACGACAAAACTTACTTGTCCTTAAATAACCGACATAGCAAAAGGTATAGGGTGAAAACAATGGATGTTATAGTACTTCCGCCACAACAAAAGAACAAGGTTATCAGCCCATCGATTGATTAGTAGAGGCCGCTATAGTGAGGGCGGGATTAGATGTTGATGTCTATCGGATGTTGGCTTCCCAATATGTACCCTCACCGCTTACTCAGAATCAACGGTTTCCGGATGTCCGAAACCATTGGCAAAGAGAGTCATTCCATGTTTGGAGTGCTTAAGGGTACAAGTCTTTATCTTTAGGTCTCGTGCCCCTCAACTTTGAGCCGGCTAAGGATTAAAGTTGACTTGAACGGTTTCCGAGTCCCCATAATTGACTCGGTGGCGACTCCACAATTCGGCAACGAATTCAGTTCACTAAAAAGGTCGCCTTAGCAAACGAATCGGACTTTAAACGTTTACAACCACGACTCGACCGATTCCAAACGAAAACACGGGTGCCCGCACCCGTCTAGTACAAGTCCGGATTGTCATCCGAATCGAGGTCCGAAACATCACCTCATACGCAAAATCGGACCGGCCCCCGACCGGGAGGGGGCCGCGTTGGTGGCCGCCGCCATACATTGAAAAACTGGGTCGGTCCCGCGCGGGCGCGCCCGGGGCGCCGGGCGGTGTGGCGGATGTCCACAGCTCCAAAGTCATTATTCATACTGATCATGCGGCGATTCGATATATAATGTCCAAAAAAGAGATAAAGTCCCGACTTTTTGATGGGTTCTCATTTTACAAGAATTTGATATTGAAATTAAGGACAAAGCCGGATCGGAGAATTTGGTAGCGGACCATCTTAGTAGATTAACGGTTCATGGAAGTAGCAATGAAGATGATGGTATACCCATCAATGAAGCTATGAGAGATGAGACCTTGATGGCCATTTAAACTATTACACCTTGGTATGTTGATATTGTCAATTTCTTAGTGTCTCATTATATTTCGGACGATTATTCCAAGCAAGAGAGGAAGAAACTACGTTGTGAAGCCCGATGCTATTATTGGGATGAGCCCTATATGTTCCGTCGTTGCATAGATGGAACTTACCGACGATGTGTTACGGTCGATGAAGGTTAATATTCTGAAGCACCTCCACTCGACATCTTATGGTGGACTATTGGCCAACCAAAAGACAACTGCCAAGGTCCTCCAAAGCAGGTTTTGGTGGCCTTCCATGTTTAAGGACATTAGAGCTTTCATTCTTACATGCGATTCTTGCCAAAGATGTGGCAATATAACAAGAAGAAACGAGATGCCTCTTCAACCCATCCTAGAGATCGAATTGTTCGATGTATGGGCCATTGATTTCAGGGTCCGTTCAAATCCTCTTTTGGCAAGAAATACATCCTAGTCGCTGTTGATTATGTCTCAAAGTAGATCGAGGTTGTAGCTTCCCATACCAATGATTCCAAGGTAGTAATCGTGCTTTTCAAGAATGTAATTTTTCTGAGATTCGGTATGCCTAGAGCCATAATTAGCAATGGAGGCTCTCATTTTAGGAAAGATATCATTGAACACCTCCTTAGGAAATATGGTCTCACTCACAAGATGTTCCTAGCCTACCACCCTCAATCAAATGAGCAAGCCGAGATCTCCAACCGTCAAATCAAAGGAATTTTGAAAAAAGTTATAAATACACACCGAAAGGATTGGTCATTTAAATTGAATGACGTCCTTTGGGCATTGAGAACGGCTTACAAAGCGCCGATTGGAACCACTCCTTATCGTCTTGTGTATGGCAAAGCTTGTCATTTACCGGTATAATTAGAACACAAAGCAAAATGGGCTATTAAAGAGCTAAAATTTGACGAGAATGTTGTTGAAAATAATCGGCTTCTCCAACTACAAGAATTGGAAGAATTAAGAGTTGAGGCCTACGAAAATTCGAGGATCTACCAGGACCGAACTCGCAAATGGCATGATTCTAGAATACTTCGTAAGGATTTCTCCGTTAGTGATAAGGTATTACTCTTCAACTCTAGTTTTAAGCTTTTCCTCGATAAGTTGAAATCAAAATGGTCGGGTCCATTTGAAGTGACCAAGGTGCAACCGTATGGATCGATAGAGATATCAAACCCGAAAACCGGGAAATTTATGGTTAATGGACAAAGTTTGAAGATTTACCACGCTGGTCACGTTCGTGAGACCTTTGCTACCGTGAAACTTGGAGAGCTCCCGTTGGGGAGCGTCGTTTAAACCCCCTCTCAATTGATGTAGGTTTGGTGGTATCCTCAACAACCATCTTGTATATATGTACCATATTCTTTGAGTTTGTTAGTTTTGTTAGCTTGGGATGAATGGATGAACTTGGATTTCATCTTGGAGCAATTATTTGGATGAAGATCAAGCTTTTGGAGAAGTTATGGAGCTTAATTTGAAGACTACAAGCATGTTTGTGGGAGAAATTGATTATGTAATGTGAGTCGTGTCGTTATTTAAAACTTTAGGTGATTATTAAAGAGCCACGAAATGGCAAGGAGGAAAAACCAAGCATACAAGACCGCCGGGCGAAACTTCGCCCGGTGAGATTATCGATGGTTTTCCGTCAGGTGAAATTTTGCCCGATGGAATTTTTGCCACGCCATGGGATTTGCTGAAGATTTTTCGTCGGGTGAAACTTCACCCGATGAAGTTATGACGGGGCGAAACTTCGCCCTACTAAAAAATCCCCAATTTGCCAAATTTGTCAGAATTGATCAGATGATCGTTGGGCGAAACTTCGCCCGATGAAATTTTCACCAGGTGAAGCTTTACCCGGTGGAAAATTTTTGCAGAATTTAAATTTCACGACGAAAAACCGTCGGGTGAAACTTCACCCAATGGTGCTAGACCGGGTGAAACTTCACCCGGCGACTTTGGCCGGATCAATTTTTCACCTTTACTCACTTCAATATCAATTCCCTCCTTCCCAAAAATCTCACATAAGTTTCCCTCCAAAACACAAACACCAAATATTCACAATCTACTTTAAAACTTTCCTTTCCCTCCTCAACTACCATAATTTATATCACCTTCACCTCACATTCATTTCACCTTATCACTCCTCATTTCATTAAACACCAACTTCCATACCTTAACCACATTCATACCTTCATTCCATCTCATCTTTGGTGATTATTTTGGGTTTTTGAAGAAGTAAAGCTAAGGTTTTTGGGGATAATTCTTGCAAATCTATTATTATGGAGACAAGAGCAAGACGAGCCGCTCGTAAGCAAGGTATGACTTCAACTTCTAAATCTTCCAAAACCTCTAAATCTTCTAAATCTTCTAAGCCTACGAATTTACCTTGTCTTAATACTTCTTTGGCTCGGACCTTCTCTGAATAGATATTTCAGAGTACTAGGTGGCCTTGTCCCCACATAATGACCGATCTAGGAATAGTAGACGATATTAAGGAATTATCATCGAGGACTGGAACTAACGAGCTCTTAAGCCTTGATGCTTTTACTTACAAAGACCTTACTTGTGAGTTCCTAGGAACTATTACCCTTGATAATCCGATCACACCAAGAGCGGTTAAATTTAGACTACTCGGTAAACCCCATCGTTTGACTATTTCCTAGTTTGGCCTCACGCTAGGCCTACCCTCATCGGGTACCAGACTTAATGAACCCTCGAGCAACATACAAGCTTGTGTATCTAGAAGAGACCTTTGGAAGCGCTTATCATGTTACAGAGGGGGTTACGAGGTTAATTTATCCTTTGCCTCCGAAATCCGTAACCCCGCAATTCGCTACTTTTGCGAGATGCTCTCCCACTGCTTTTTACCCTCGGCCGGTAATATTTATACTCTTAATGTGTGTGTCTTGAAATTAATCTGTGACTCTTTGCTCGGTAACCCTAACCCCATAGACCTACCCCTTGTCGTGGCGTTGCACTTCCATCATATCATTGTCACCCAACGCCCCTTCTTAGATTGTGGAGGTCTTGTGACGGTAATTGCGAACAAATTGGGTTATTCGACCGACCACCTCACCCCGCTAGACATTTTTCCGACTTTGATTTTTCATATACCCCATCAGCGCCTCGTCTACATTAGCCTTGGACGTGGTTTAATCGTTCCTAATACACACCGAACTACCATCCTTGTTCACCATAATTGGGACCTACCTTTGCGACCCGGTGAATTTCGACTGACCAAGACTGAGTCGGGAGGAAGGGGAGTTTGGGAGTATGCGCACTACACGTTGCCCGAAGGTCGTACGATCTATGACCTTTGTGAGATTGAGTCTGACTATGTCCTCTCGCTTAGCGACGGTCTGGAGGAGTTTTCTCCCCAACCATCCTCCGAGGGTATACCATCCTACCCTGGATCTCCTAGTCCGTCCTACAGGAATGATCCTTCAGACTAGACCCTCTCCGGAGTTGGCAGGTAGTGTGGTGTGTGTGTTGTGTGTGTGTGTGCGCCGGTTGAGTCGGCGAGTCTTTATGTGTCTATAATTGCATATCCTTGGGTTATTTTCTATTCCTACTCCATTTTCATTATCATTGTGATTGTTTTACATCTAACAAAACTTTGCAAGCTGTCCCACTGTTCGATTGTTGCGGCGATTGCACCTAGGCCCGCCACGCTTTCACTGCTTTCTTTTTTTTATTTCCTTTTCCCCAAAATTTTCGGAAAATCCCAAAAACATTTGGAAAATCATAAAAATCCAAAAAGATTTTTCTTATTTTTCTTTTTCCGTCTTTTTCGATCTTCCCCTACTAGTCCATTGAGGACAATGCACAATTTTAGTGTGGGAGAGGGATCTACTATCTTTTATTTTTCAAAAACCTTTCAAAAAATCATTAAAATTTAAAAAACTTAAAAAAAAAATATTTTTTTTTCTTTTTCCTTCTTCTTTTCTCGTTTTCATTATGTTTTCGTGTCCTTTGTATAGTTTTGTTCTCTACTCTTGCAGGATAACCACCACCTCGATAGCACTAGTTGAAGAGATTATGGAAACAACCCGCTCGGTAACTTCCTTCCTCTTCGCTTTCTTCTTTACATTCGTGGAGGAGTTAGGTTGTTGCTAATGGGAGGCTCTCAAAAATGAGCATATTGAGTGTTGTGGTTAATTTTGTGCTTGAATGTCGATGGAGTATGGAGTGCATGACTTTACTTGTGTCTTCTTTTATCTGTTTTTTTTTTCGCGTGTTCCTTTTGCCTTTGTACAGTGTGTCTAGGATTAAAATGTTTTCGAAAACCCGATTACGAACTTATTACAAGAGTTTACATTCCATTGTAGATAACCCATTGTAGATTTTGGACCTTAATCAAGTAGAATGACTCTAAATCAATAAACTTGTTTATCTTTTAGCTTGAGTCCACCCTTTCTACTAGAGGTTTACTTCGGGGTTTGGACATGACCACCTTGACCACCCATGGAGGAGTTAGGCCTTGGTTTCCGCATCCCGTTTTCTATGTGACCTTTCTCGAACGACCATTGCATCTTTAGTCCAAATTCTTTCCATCTCTTTTTGTGGGTTATCCGGAAATGGCGCGCGTTCTCGATTACCTATTTCTTCCTACACCTATACATCACCACAATAAGTTTACACGAATAACCTTCAAGCTTGGTTTTGAACCACATCAAAAAGCCAAAAAAAGAAAGGGAAAATCACAGTAAGAGGAAAGGGCACAAAAATATGAAAACCAAAAGAGAGAAAAGGAGCTTCAAATGAAAATTGTATCATCAAAAACACCTCCTCAAAAAAAATTAAAAAAAAGCCCTTTGATCGATTTGTCGCCGTTAAGTACCTACTAGAGGACCGAGTCCCGAGGAAGGAAAATAGCGGTGACTAGTCGATCCACCACAAAAATTGTAAACACTTCACTTTTTGTTTGGGGTAATTTAGTAAATTCGAGTTTGGAACGACCCTCTTGGCTTTAGCCAAAGAGAGCTGGACTGCACCTACCTACAGTGTCGAACAACTCCATGGTTCACTTTTTCCACTCCGTTAGTTTAACACCCCGTCGTACCCCTTCATAAGAATAGGAGGACCCAGCTAAGTCATCAACATCTTTATTGCTTTAATGTCATAGTATTAAGCTTTGGTCCTTGTCTGTAACACCCCTGATTTTATAAATTAAATTTAATAAAAATTATGTTCATATTTTTATTTTAACGATTTAACTCATAATTATTATAAAACGAATTTATCGTTTAATAGTTTCAACCTCTTAAAATCATGTTTGTCTCGAAAATTCTTCTTATATTTCAAACATATTTTATTTCCATTTCGACTGATTTCATACATTTAATTTAATTCTTATCGAAAGTCTATTTCGGCGATTTAAATTCTAAATTCTTTTTAATTATTAATATTTAAGCTCGAATTTCTATTTTCGACTCGAAGCTCATTTATTTTAAGTTTCGTCAAAATATTTATTACATTTCCTCGAAAAATCAATTTAATTCACTTTGTCGAAAATTTATTATTAATCGGGAAATACTATTTCATCGTCTAATTATTTAATTCTACAAGGTTCGTTTTCATCTCGAGTACTTTATTTACTCATTTTATTTGATGCCCCGATTATTTATTATTTTTATTAATTCGATTTTTAATTCGTTTTCGTGGGT